>CAJNOL010003940.1:0-18461 GCA_905250125.1 Rotaria sordida | reverse complement strand
TTTTTTTTTTGCAAGAAATAGGATAGGATAGGAAGGGTTGAATTAAATTATCTTATCTATCATTATAGAATCGGATAGTTATTAACATGTTAATTATAAGAGAAAACTTTCTCGGAATATAAGAGTATACACAAAAAAACAAAGTGTTATGAAAAAGCGAATTTTTCCATACAAAATAGCAAACTTTCGAAATGATTACATTGCTTCTTATTCGTTGTCAATCTGTTAGTTTAGATAACATAAAAAAGTTCCTCATTTTATCTTTTAACTATTCCGAAATGAAGATTACACATTCGGAGAATAAATTGAATTATACGATATTTTGTAATATATATTGTTGAATAGCCGCCGCTTCAAAGCATTTGACAGAAATAATGATTTGTTCCAAAAATAAATCCATAATTGTTCAATGCCATATAGATTATAGATATGTGAGATCAATTTTTTTTTGGGTATTAGTAAAATATGCTCTGCGAACAGGTTTTTCTTGAGACTCTGAGCCAAAAATCTCAACAAAATAAATGTTTGAAAAGTGAAATTAAATGTAACTCTGCTATATATTTTGAATTGACTAGAGTCATTAGACATTTATCACAATGTTATTTTTCTGAATATTTATTTGTTTGAGCTTTTGACTCAGACTCTCAAGAAATAACAGCTCTAAGGGCGTATTTTATTAATACCCAGTTTTATTAATCTCGATCCATACAAAACAATTCCAGAATTTATTCCTTTTCTCATGTTTTTTTAAATTTCTTTAGGCGACGACTAGGACTGTTATTTTTTGGTTCATTTCTCTTGAATTATGTTCTGATTGACGTGATTTATAAGATGATTTCGGTCAACATGACCCAAAACTAAAATTTGTTTTCGTAGATCTCTAGTACAAATTTGTATACTGTACCTTTCAAATCTTTAATGGTATAATAACAATCAAAAGTTAAGTACTACATTTGATTGATTTCATGAAATTTATATTCTCTTTTATATCATGCCTTTTTGTTTTACATATCAAGAAATATAATCTTTAATTGTTGATATAGTCATAAAAATTTTTCTATTATCTACTAAAAACTTTTGATTTATTATAGAAATTATATATATATAAATATATATATATATACCTTGATTACTTCGTTCAAGACGACCAATAGCATACCATATACAAGCAAGCCAATGTGCAATTAATGCAAATGTAGCCGTTAATAAAATTAAAACTCCAACACCATATTCAGAATATCGATCTAATTTTCTTGCTATACGTACTAATCTTAATAAACGTGCTGTTTTTAATAAACCCATTAATGTTGTTGATTCACCTCCACCATTTGTTTGTAATAATGAAAATAAAATATCAAATGGTATAGCTGCTGTTACATCAATTAAAAACCATCCTTTTAAATAATGTTTTGCTATTTTACTTGCACGTGTTACTAATTCTTCATTATGTTTAACATATGTTGTACGTAAATTAACTAATAAATCAATAATAAACATAACATCAACAATAAGTTCAATAACATTTAATGCACGTGATGAACGTGAACGTTGTTTATTTGGTCCATCTTCATGCATTAAAAAAGCTGCTGTATATGGTGTTACTATAGCTGTATATATAACAAGTAATAATATTAACCAATCCCAACCAGCTTTAAATGGTGAATAATGTAAAATAATTGTACGTGGTATACGACGACTATCTGGTGAACGAAAATCAGGTACAATATCTTCGCCTAATGATAAAATTTGTGCTATACGATTTGGTATAAATGAACGTTTAGTATTTTTTGATTCTTTTGTTTCTTTTTTTAGAACAGTTTCTATAATAGAAAAACGTATCATCATTTTTTTTTAGAAAAACTTAAAAATTCGTATTTTTAAATTTACCAGCTATATTACTTAAACTTTGAGATTTACTTTTCATTAATTCAACATTACCAATACTTGTATTCCATAAATTATTATCAGGTTTTAATAAATTGTTTGAACTTGTTGATGATTGACGACTTGTTTTATATTCTAAAGGTGCATTTTTTATTGTTGATAATGAAATTGCTTCATCCAAAGGAATAGTTACTATATTCTTATGATTTAATCCTATGACAAGAAAAATAAATAATTTAACAGACAAAATTAACAAATTCCTGCTTACATGTATTCTATTTAAGTTTTTTTTTTTGTATGTGTTTTAAAAAGAAAATAATATTAAGACATACAATGAAATTCAAAGACTGTCTTGAAATCAATTTTATCCATTCTTTTGAAATTCTATGTAATTTTCTTTGTTTTCTATTAATTATCGATTCGATTATTAGTTGGAAACAGAAATACAACCAATCATAATTTTTATATAAAAACTACTAGATAAATATTTATTTCCGTACGATTATATGTCATTTACAATTACTGATTGAGAAAAGAAAAGAAAATGGAAATGGAAATGACTTGTAGACTAGACGTTAATGATTTTTCATTTTACATAAAATACAGAGATATAAAAATAAAAAAAGATATTCCTTCTTTTACCGATATAACCAGCTATATCTGTTGACATAGGGCTTTCAAATTCACTTGTGCCTCCAGTTGTTGTATCATTGGATCGTTTTGATTTATGTCGTACTAATGGATTTAACATATGCAACCATGAGCGTTTGCGTATGCCTAATATGAATATCAAAAGAATAATGATACAAATAGAAAAAAAACATCATATACCAGCATGAGTAATAGAATATTCACGAATTTTTGCTATAAAAATCAATTATGACAAAATGTTTATCATAGAAAAAACAAAATACATACGAATTCGTCGTTGTCGATTATGATCATTACTTTCTGTGAATTCAAGAATATATAAAATAATATCGCATGATTCATTTTTCACCGGAGCAATAAGTACTGAACACCGAAATTTCATGTCTAGATGAAAATAAACGGAAATAATATTTTTTTTCTCTCTCTTTCTTATCACACATTCTGTTAACTAATATTAATAAAAAATATTTGAAACGTAAATTTACCATTACTCTTATATAAAATAATATCAACTTCTTTTTCATCACTTCCTTGTAAAGCATGTCGAATTTGTTTTGCAGCTTTTTCACTTGTTTCAGCTCCATGTAAAAATTCACATGTACAAGGTTTTTGAATTATATCTGCACGTGAATGTCCAATTAAATCGCAAAATGCATCATTACAATAAATTATTGGTTTATTTACCAATTGAGCATTAGATATAAGAAAACGACGATCTAATTAATTCATATTATATAAATATTGAAACGAAAAAAAAAAAATTAACATACTTTGCGAGTCGAATTTACGTATAATTGTATCAATAAATGTGTTTTGAGGAGCTGACACATGACCCCGTTTCATTGGCATTTTCGGCGGAATCTTATAATAGTATTGTCATCATCTTCAAGAAAGAACGGAAAAACAAAATGCACGCATATAACACGAGCCTAGGACGAAATAGAAATAGACTGGATAGGAAAATTTGTCTATATCAGGGCGTTAGGGAAAGATAGCATGAGGCAAGCAAAAAAAAAAAAAGAAGTATCTGACGTCAACTAGTGATACAGAAGATTGCATCACAATTGTATCATTAACAATAGCGATAAACTCAAGGTTGACTTTTAGAGATATATATACGTATATTCCAAATTCAACTATCTTATCGTTTCGAAAGTAAAAAAGAAAAAACCTATATGTCCTAGATAATTCTTTTAATCATATGTTGATACAATGCATATTTGTCTCGACTACATTTATCATAATCAAAAGTTCGTGTCCGTCGATTGCATAGATAAACTATGTTGACGAAACATCCGACATATTCTAAAGAGAAAAGAAAATACTAAAGCTATTTAAGATAATGTCGTCATATGCATGAATAAGTCAATAGAATTCAATTTTTGAATATATAATGCTTATGTTATAGTTAAAATAGAAAAGATGTTAAACATGTTGTTTACTTACGTTCGATAATGATTTACTTTTAGACGGAAATAACAAATTAAAAGACATGCGATCAGCAAAAAAAAAAAGAAAGAAAAGGTTCAAGGTTTGTAACAGCAAATAATGAATTTTCTATTATTATTATTTTCTTTTTTTTTTTTTTTTTTGGTATCTACTCTCTCTCTAGCTTTTAAAAATGTTTGGAAAATCATACTCGTTTATAATATTCCATCATCATTATTATAAGCGTCATGATTGAAAGAACTTCGTCTCTCTCGCTCTCTCTCTTTCCTTCAAACACGTGATCGGATAGACTGAGTCGAGAGGAGTAAAAGAGAAATGACTAAAAAAGTCTTTGCTACGCGAGGTTGCCTTCAAGAAAAAAAGTTTTCTTTTCTTTCCTTGATTTTTTTTGTGACGTATTCTTGCTAATATTCGCTTCATTTATTTTTACATACTCACTCATATATTTTTTTCGATTGTGTTATTTTAGCAAGTAATCAATATATATTGTTCTACTTCAAAAAGAAAAAACAAATACAAAAATTATATCTATGTGTCTTATCATAATGATTTGCATAGTATATATATATATATATACATATGTTCAAGGTATGCTTGACATAACGTCAAAATACCAATTGTTCATGTCATATTTAAAATGAACGAGACAAAAAAAAGAGGTTTCGTTAAGAATGATTAACTGACATTTAGGGAACAGCAATCAGGTATCCAAAAGACAGGTCATTTTGCTATGATTTCTATATAATATTGTCATAGAATAAATATCGATAAAAGAGACCGAGAGAGAGAGAGAGAGAGAAAATAGAGAATATTGGCCTTGTCATCACGACAGCAAATAGAATTGGTAAAGAAACTACGATTCCCATAGGGAGCACTCTTCTCTTAATGCGAATTGGCGGAATAGCAAGAAAAGAAGATCCATCTCGTTCCTTATCGATCTATGATTATCTTCATGTTTGACTACATATATTTACAAAGCGTAAATACGATAAAGATGAGCTTCTAGAATATAGAACAAACAAAGAAAGTATTCCTTATAGATTCAGAAGAATGTAACAACTTGTGCTACAATCTGTAATCTATGTTCCGAAACATACTCATGTGCAGTGATTAGAAGAAGAAAAAGAAAAGAAAAGAACAACATTCAATGTTTACAAGCAAGATTATTAGTTTTTTTTTTCTTCTTCTTTCTATTATTCGATGTATTTATTTAAAGAATAACGATGATGAAAATTTTTTTTTTAATATAAATTTTAAAATAAAGGTTTTTGTTGATCATTGATACATTCAACATGTTGAGCAGGTAAACAACGTTGTTCTTCAAAACTAAATCGTTCACCAAATGGTAATGCATCTTGTGTACATGAATAAGATTCTGAACTACGTTCAGATGTACAACGAAAATACATACGACAATCACGTAAACGATCTGGATATAAACCATCAGAATGATTTTTACAACTAGGCAAATATGAACATGGATATGCATGAGCTGATGAACGTATTTGATAATCACCTTTTTGTTTGTTGAGAAAAAATTTCAAAAGAAAAAAAAAATTATTTCATTTTTGCTTTCAAATTTACTTACAAGCATCTTTTGGTTCAAAACGATCTTTACATTTAACTTCTGTATAATTTTTACATTCAAGTGTTGGAATATCAAATAATTGTGGCATTGGACAACTATTAAGAATACGTTCGCCTGTTGTTTCAACACGTACAACATAATACCAACCACAATTTATTTCATGTGGAATTAAAATTGGTTTTTTTAATTCTAATAAAAAATACTCAAAATAATAAAATATCATTTATAAATGAATAATTTACTTTCTTCAATTTCATCTTGAATAATTTTACGAATACATTGATCAACATCACTGTCAAATTGATAACCCGTGGGACAATTAAGTAAAAATAATTGTCCTTTAACGCATACATAAAATTTATTTATTTCCGATTTATGTGGAAGAAAATATGGTTTATCACGTTTTTCACATAATAATGTTGATAAAGATTGTTGATTCATATTTGTCAGTATAAGATTATCATTATTTTTTATCGTAGTACTAACTGTTGTATCTGATTTATTCATGATACTTTGATCTTTTATCATATTTTTTGTTGTCATATCAATCATAATAGTTTTAGCATTGATCAAATTCCATTGAACAGTAAGAAGAATCAATAAAACTATTAAGAATTATAAATTTAATATATTTTTTGTTTTTTTTTTTTGTTTTTGCTACTTACCTTGAAGCATAATTGTCTGTCTCATCTTTCATATACAAAACTAAGAAATGATCAAGTAAGTATTTATTTTCGAATGTCTAATACTATTCAACTACCTCCTTCATTTTCTTTATTTAATCTAAATGCGTCATTGTATACATGACATTCAACAAGAAAGATAAAATAATCAAAAAAGATTCATTCAAATTGATTTAGGATTAGTATCGAGTCGTGTTCTTTTGGATAAATTAACGTAGGTAGACATGTATTTTATTTATCCGAAAAACATATACATTGTGAACATATCTTTAAGCTAATAAAACGCTCATTATTACATTCTTAATACAATGATAATTCTAGAAGTGAATCTATAATAGTTTGATGTCTAAATAGTGTAAGATCTAAATGATATATTTGAGTAGAAATGATATTATATTCATTTTAATAAGAGAAAATAAAAGTTTTTAAATTATTCATGTCGAATTGTTTATCATAATGTACTTGAAAATAATATTTACACTATATACGTTTACATATCATTGATACAGTAGATAAATAAAAAATAAATTAACTATGATTATTTAGTAGAAACAAAGTTCATGTGACATATACACGTCAATAATAATTCTCTTATGCAGATTTATAAATAATGATAAAAGAAATAAATTACTCGTGAAGGAAGTTTGTTAGATATATGTCATCTAAAATGATTTCTATCACATTAACGACGGATATAAAAGTTCTTAGCAGAAATATTGACTTTATTTTTCATTGACGAAGAGATATTTTGGAAAATTTAAAAACATTTATTTAGAATCTCTATTCAAAGCTGTATATTTCGAAAGAAATTCTATCACTTTTCATTTTTGAGTATTTAACAAATCTTCGAACAGCAGTAAAATCGTTACAGCAGAAGTAATTGATCTCTCAATATTTTTGGATTATCTCCTATGCGTTTCATTCTAATTCATTGCTCGTTTTACTTTATTAAATTCTCCGTTAAATTCTTCACACGCCTAGTAAGTAAGTAATACAAAATTGTTTTTTCGTTAACATGATGAAAAAATTTAGACAACAAGTATGAAAATCAGCACTCTATAGATCTTAAGACAAGAAGGTGTATAAGAAAGTTTCAAACACCTTTTCTCGTTTTGCTAGCTAATAAAGAATTGTTATCAATTATTAAAGAGGTGTACATTCCCTACTTCCGTTGGACTCAGTGAAAAATAATGACAGGTCTATAATTGTAATAGCACCATTTTATGAAAACATGTGCGATACTGTCTATATAAATACTGTCTCAAGTTACAAATATCTTTGCAGCAATTGTTTCAAACTGTTTTCTACAGAACACTTGATCATATGAACCGATATTGAGTCGATTCTTATATAATTCATTTAATAATGAGAGTCATTCATCAGAAAATAACGAAAAACTTTTTAAGATTTGAAATGATTAATCAATATATGAATACTTAGTAAATATTTTTTTTTGTTCGAATAGCAGCACATGATATTATTTGTTCAATCATGTTCTTTAAAAATATAGAAATGCATAGACAAAAGACAAAAAGAAAGGAATAATAATAGGAATAAATAACAAAAAAATAGTAAGCCAATAAACAAAAAGAAACGAATAATACAATCTTGTTCTCTCTTTTTTTTTTCATGATAGTTCCGCTGAAATCATTGTAGCTGATGGTGTTGAAGCAGTTAACTTTCGTCGTACAGATAATTTTGATGAATTCGTTTGGCATATTCGTTGTGTTTGATTTGAATATTCTTTAGATGATACTGATAGAGAAGTAGAGATATTTGTATCAATATCACACGGTAGAATGATTGATGAAGATTCTTCTTCAGTTATCATCATTGAATCTTCGATTGATGAAATAATTGAATCAAGAACAGATAATACTTCACTATCTTCAAATTCAATCTGTGATATTATTGATGATAAAAGAAATGTTATAATGGATAGATCATGAGAATTATTTTGTTGATTTATAGGATATTCTAAAAAAAAAATATTCAATATACAAATAAAATTTAATAAACATATGTTATAAATCTTACCAAATTCTTCTTGTTTTTTTTCGGCTTGTAATCTTGTTATTGTTTCAAAAAAATGATTTCGTACACGATTTTGATTAAATTCAAGTCTTCCTAAGGGATTTTTACAAAGCATTGTTGCACATGGACATGGAAATGTTAAACGATCAACTTGACATGCAATACCATTAATATAACATTCACATGTTGATGGTTGACAACCACCTGTTTCACGAGTACATAAACAACCACATACTTCACGTGAACGTCTTATTAATGTTAATTCATGTTTTTCAGTTGCATCAATTTTACCAAGACCAGCTTGTTTAAGTAATGTACGACGTTGTCGTGTAGCTATAGGTTGAACAAAATAATAATCATCAACAGGAAGAGGTTCATCTTCATCATTATCACTGTCAATAGCTAAAAGATGAAATAAAAATAATTTAAATCAAACAAATCTTTCTTTCTGATGAATCATTCGAGAGTTCTCAATGCAATAGTCATGAACTTCACGAAAGCTAAATCAAACTTTGGAGAAGCATTTGTTCGCACTACTATTGCCGGTTAGATATTAACTATCGATATACTGCCATAGAATGGCGATCAAAATATAGGTACCCGCTCAAGTATTGAACTACCGTCGGTACAGCACACATTATATCGAACGGTCTACCGGCGGTTTTTGTTGCCAGTTCGAACTACATGAATACCCATGTTACATGTTTGTTCGCACCACTGCCAGTATACCGCAGTACACATAAGTACCGCTGGCTGATTGGCAGTAGATTGTTAGCTGCAGATCAACTATCAGTGTAGCGGGGTAGAATGGCAGTCAGAAGATAATCACCACCGAATTACCGCTAATATAATGCATCTACCAGTGATTTTTGTTCAGTTTGAATTACATGGGTAAGCATGTACCGAAGCTGAAAAGTTCTATATCCAAACAATGCTTCTCCGTTTCAATATATTATGTCTTGAAAGAAAAAAAAACTTGATTAAAAGATGCAGGGATGTGGCGAAGAGAAAAAAGCGGGGGTGCAAGAGAAATTTTTTTTGAAAAGTTGAGGGTGTATTTAAAAAATTTTTGAACATGCAATAATGCATTTACGAAATTTTAAAAAGTAGGGGGGGGGGGTGTGTGCAGATCATTATTTTCCCATCTCACGATCTTTTTTTTTCAATAAAATTAACAATTTTTGCTGGAAAAAAGCAAAAATTTTCTAAAAGTGAGGGGGTGCGCACTTCCCTGCACCCCGTGGTCGCCACATTCCTGAAAAAACGAGTAAAACTAGTTGCAACGAATATCATTATGACTAATGATATGATCAATTGACTAAAAACTGATGTTCTTTTTTTATTTATTTACTAGAAGATGTAGATGGTGGAAGTAATTTTCTTTCACGTAATATAGATTTATGTACTGAACGACGAAGACGTAGAAAATCTGTAACAGAATATTGTTCAACATGCGAATGTTCATTAACCATACCTTAAATGATTTTAAAATATTAAATAAAGAATTATAAATAATGTTTCTTATACTGACCAAGAGTGACTGTACCCTGACTTGGTACACTTACAAAACCTTGACTACGAGCAAAATAATAAACAGTAACATCATCAAAACGAACATTTTTTTTCGTTTTTTGTTTTTTTATTGTTGTTTCTTCATTATTATCTAAATTAAATTTAAAAAATTACATCAATGATTCTTTGTAAGAAAATAATACGAACTATTATTGATTGTTACTATTGAATTATTTATATTACTCGTATTATTATTATTATTATTATTATTATTATCTTCATGTTTTCTTTTTGTCGACATATTAAAATTTAATTTCTATCTATACAAATATTAAGTATCCGACGAAGAATAATTAATAATTCATTGAAATATTTGTTTTATGTTATATCTGATATATAGATACAATTGAATTTAACATTATCACCAAACGGAGGTGAAATAAATAAATAATCTAGAACAAAAAGAAAAAGAGAATTTATTTTGTTAGAAGTACGAATAAATTTTCAAGAGAAAATATTATAAACTCGAACTTCATTTTTAATTTTGAGACAGAATAAGTATATGAAGAATAATCAGAATATATTCATCACATGCAATGATGTCTCGAAAAATAATCTATTGAAATAATCATTTCAGAATTTAGAATAAAAAAAAAAAGGAGATTTACTACAATCCTAGATGATAAAAGTAATTACTCATCCTCATGAAGTTCTACTATTGTTTATGATATTCACATGAGACAATAAAATCTAATCGTAATTATCGACTCATCCCTCAATCAGTTAATCCACACCTCAATTCATGTGAAAATTCCAATAGAAAGTTCTCGTAAGACAATGAATCTCTTATTGCAACGTATACTAATTACTAATATCTTGACTATGTATGTATCACATACTTTGATGATAATAAAATTAGACTTATGGAACTACTTTTAGTGCTTGAAGAAAAAAAGTAAAGGTAGTACTATCTTCTAGAATAGCAAAATGACAAATAAAAACTTTTTAAGTGCTTATTTCCGTTGAATATATTTTCTTTACAAGAAAAAGAAGGTATGTCAATCATAATTCCGATGTATGTGGATCGATCGAGGGTTTGTTGGTACTTGTAATTAGAATTTATTGTCGTAACACATGTACCTATTCTTACCAGCGCAATATAATAGTAATACTTCATGAAGGGTAACTATTTTTATCTAAGACTGTATAAGTATAAAACAGATGTATAAAATTTGTTATGAGATTTATTTTGACTTAAACTCATTATTTGACATATGGCTAAAATTACAACAATAAATAGAAGATATTTTTGTAGGTTTTAATCAAATTGAACGTAGATAACATTTATTATTATTTAAATGTTGATTCCGATTCAGTACTAAACTATATGTTTCAAGAATCGATTGATAACGTAATCTAGACATTTTATAAGACTATGATTTTAAGCATGCACTAAAATAGGAAATAGATCAAGAAAAATAGACTCAGCTATATACAATATCGAGAATGATCAAAGTAGGAAAGATGAGTACATGCATAACTATGACATATCTTTTACGAGACAATATAAAGTTAAACTCACATGTTTGTAATCTTTCTTTTTTTTTTTAAGAATTCCAAGAAAAAAATTTCGATCTAAAACAAGAATAAAATGATCGAATCGACTATTCCTGATAGTTTTTTTTTCTATGCACTTTGTAAAACTTTCGAATCACGATAAATAAAAAGAAAGAAAAACTGTATTTTATTGTTGAAAATGAATATGGTATAAACACACGCACAATGTTTAAGTTTCGGGATTAATTGTTTCTCTTTTTTTTTTTTCGTTTTTTTTTTTCTAAATAATATTCAGTTAAGTAAAGGATAATAGAAAAAAAAAGAGTACTTTGTACATTCTTAGCTGCAAGACCGAAAACAATCGCTTATTTATAATAATTAAAATGAAAAATATACATTTCAAAGGATGAGCAACTAGATTAGAAGAGAAAACTATTGAGTTTTTGTACATAATGATACAGAAGAAAAAAAAATCCATTGTAATTTAATTGGTACTCTAATGACGATGTGCAAACCAATCCGAATCATTATTATCAATTGTTAATAATTCGATAACTTTAGCTAAATCATTAGCATTTTCTTTAAGTAAACGTTGATTTTTAGCTCGATTAGCAAAACCCATTTCAATTAATATTTTCATTGGATCTGATGAAGATATTGAATTTCTACTTATTGAAGTGTCACTAATACGTCCTGAAAAACCATGAGGTTGTGTTTCACTTGCATTATATGTATTTATTAATGTTGGTTTTTCTTGTTCTTGAACAGGTGGAGTTATTGGTGTAATTGGCTAAAATAAAAAAATTATTATATTTTTTTTTAATCCAATTAAATAAATTTCTAATACTTCATCATATGCTTGTAATGTATGAAAAATAGCTTTTGCTGTTGAACCTGCTTGTTTAGCAACAGTAAAAATATTTGTAACAACCGTATCAACAAAATCTAATGATTGACTAAAATCAAAAAATCAAAATCAAAAAAATATATTTAAGATTTTACATACTTTAATCGTGTCGATGGATTTTCTTCATTATTATTAGGAACTATAGGTGGTGTTATTGGTCGATTTTCTGTTGTTGATGATACTAATTCAATTAATTTTGTTGAATTCTCTGAAAATGAATTTGTTGTAAGAGATGTTTCATCTGTTTGTGGTAAGATCACTGGTAAATACATAAATGTAGAAAGACTATCAGTATCACTCTGATATGAACTTTGAAGATCATCAACTAAAAAAACAAATCAAAATAATAACAAAAAAACAAAAAACAAAAATTTGATCCTACTATCAACTGTATTGAAATATGTTGATAATAATTCAGATGAATCACTATGGTGTAAAATAGAATTTGACTAAAATAGAAAGAGAAAAACAAAAATAGCTGTTACTAATCACAGAGAGATTATTTTATTCTATATATTTTGGGACACATTTCTTCACTATCCTTATCCAGATACGGTTTCATCAACGTCTATTACGCGGAAAGAGAAGTCTTACTAAAGTATTTACCATAGTCTGTAATAAAGAAGAAACGTTACTAGGGACATCTGGGATGTGTCGTAGCTAGACTTCTGTATTGGACTCCGAAACCTGATTTCGATGAAGTCGGAATAATCGTGAAGAATTTTATTCGGAGTTACATCAATAAATCAGTCAAGCATTTTTACTCTTACATAGTAACAAATGTTAAGTGATGAATGAAATTTTATAAGTTTCGGGACAAAAACAAAGACATTAGAGAGACATTCTTATTAACAAGTACCACTAAAAGACGTGTATATATATATATACTAGTCAAAAAAAATTTGACTCCGTAGGGTTGTAGTCGTTGCTAACGTGTGTGTCAAAATCCCATTGATATGTTTTATAGTTGCTCGTACAAATTTTTACCCAATATACTTCTTCACACTTTTTAGATCATGTGTTTCATAAAATAAAAGGAATATAAAATATTTACATGAATTGAACTATTAGTTGATGTTTTCATTTCAGATTGATATGGTTTTGATAAATCAAAACAATCTGGTAATGGTACTTCAACATAATCAAATTCATTTAATGAATTCATACTTGTTATTGATTCTTTAAATAGACAAAAAAAATCATATAAAATATATTTATTTTATTTAAATAAATAACTTACCAATTTCACTTTCAATTACAGACCATTGACTAACTTCAATTGTACACCATATCATTGGACCAAATGTTTGCTGACGATAAGCAAGAATCCATTTACTTTCATATGTACCTGGTTCATTAGCACACATATAATCAACATTAATAACAGCACGTGCATGTGGTGCTGTTATTGGAACAATTGGTTGTTGAAGAACTTGAATACCATCATTTAAATTAATTAATTGAATATCATTACTATCCCATGGCATTGAACCATCATTAAGAAGTATCCAGCCTTTACGAAATATTTGTCCTGGTTTCATTGGTGTACCATCAGGGGTATTTTCATCAGCAATAAACCGTGCAGAATATGGACTAATATTAAAAAAAAAAAATATATATATATACATTTAAAAATTTTGGTTTTTTTTTAATTTTCTTACTGAAGTAATTTAATTTTTTCTTCAATTTTTAATACTTCACGTAAATCACCATTGGATGTAGCTGATTGAAGATTATCGTAAAGAGCAGCAATTTTTAATTTCATTGGTGCAAAAAAACGAAGAATATCTTCAGGATTTGATCTATTATTCAAAAAAAAAACAAAATATTATTAAAAAAAAAAACAGGAGAAATTTAGAAATTAAAAAATTTATTTACCGATCATAATCTGTATTCGATGGTATTGTTATTGTATTTGATCGTTTGATTTCTTTTTTATTTATATGACCAGTATTCATTGATGTTAATGATGAACGTTGTTCACGATGATGTTTTCGTTTAAGTGAACGTTTCTCTGTTGCAGTTAATAATTCCTATAACAAAAAAAAATAAATACATCAAAATTCAACTTGCTTTTTATGTTTTATCTTACATCAATACAATCCATAACATTATTACGAGTAAATAATGGTGTTGGTATTTGTTCATCTGTTCGTTGTTTTTTAATATTCTTTATATATAACAAAAAAATAAATTATATTTAGAAAAATAAATTCTAAAGAACTATTTACTTGTTGTTCTACATCATTATTATTCATTGTCATTAATCGAATATTTTCAGCAAGAGTTTCATAACAATCATGATGTTTAGATTTTCTTTGTACTGGTATTGATAACTATAAAAATAAAACGATTATAATCAATTTAAGAAATCAATAAGTTTGTTCGTATTGAGAAGATCCGGATATTTTTTGAACCCAACGAACTTTATTTGTCAGACAGTTTCCGATAACAACTTAAAATTTTGCCGACACGACATTAAAAGTGGAGAGGAAAATCAAAAAAAAAACGAAATTTTGTTGTAAAACCTGGACCATAGATAGATCAAGCGATCTGTAGAATAATCGACAAATTTATTCTTTTCTCGAGATATTGAATTTCCAAAAAAACAAAAAAAAAAAATAATCACAGATATGTTGCAAAAATCGGCTTTACTTAAAAATTCAATATCTCAACAAAGAAATAAACTTTCTGGATATTCTAAAGATCATTCAATGTATCTGTCGCCAAAATTTTGTTTTTTTTAAATTTCAGTGCTCACTATTTTTCTTCTTTGTTTAATTTAATTTTTAATATTTTACCTCAATAAGTGGTGTTGTTTCTGAACAACTATCAACCAATATTGATGAAATTTCATCGACATTTGAATCATATGATAATAAACGTAATTTAGCTATTTCATCTTTTAATTCATATTTATAACAAATATCAATTAATGTATCATATAATTCTTTGAACTAGAAAATTTCAAAAAAGAAAAAGTTTTTATTAAAAAACAAGTTTTTTTGCTTTTTTTTTTTACTTCATTAGCAGTATTTTGTGTTTGAAGATATTGAATTGCTTGACGAATTGGTCGTGTAAAAATTAAATGAAAACGATGAGCATTTATACATAAATTACATTTTGAAAATACTTTAAGTAATGCATTATATTCCTAAATATATTTATACATTAAAATTACAAAAAAAAAAAAAAAAAAAACAAATTTTTCTAACAAACCATTGCAGTTGTTATTGAATTTGAAGAATCAACATATTCAAATTGTAAACGAGCATTTTGTAACCCATTTTGTGCAATAAACTATAAGAAATAGTTTTTTTAATGTTTCTATATTTTTACAAAAAAAAAAACTTACACGTTGAATAAGTGATCGAAGCCAACCAAATGTTTCATTACCAATATTTTCACGTAAGAAATCTTCATCTTTTGATGTATATACACGTCGTATTGGTAAAGATTCATTTTTATGTTTTTGAGAAAATGCTGTAGTTGTATCAAATGTCTAAATAATAATATTAAAAACTTTTTTAATATTTTAGAAAAAAAAACATTTTAACTAACTAGAGCAAGTGTATTTAATAATTTTATTGGTACAGGTGGATAACGAAGACGTGTACCAATTAAATCAATAAATAATTCAAGCATTTCAAATATTCCATATTGAACTTCACGTGGCCATGAAAAAACTGATTTAGTAGTTTGTAACTAAAATTTATTGAAATTAATATAAATAAAGAATTTTTTTAAAAAAAATAATATTTACTTTGCAAAATGCTTCCGGTACAATATTTTCAACAAATCGTTTACAATCAGCATTATCTTCAAGTTTATCTATGAACAACGAATGTATATTAAAAAAAAAAGTTTTTTTTTATTATTATTGTAAATACCTTCTTGAGCAATTTTAATTGCTGCTGTAAGACAAACACCTAATGCTTCATCTAGTTTAACTGGTATATACCATTTTTCAGCAAGAACCTTATCTTCAAGTATTCGTAATTTATCAATAGGAAAAGCAATTTTTTCAATTGGTTTTTCTATATAATATATTCCATTAAATATATATTTATCATCAATATAGATAACAAGTGTTAATGATTTAATACCATGATCTTGTGCAAACTAAAAGTTTATTTACACATTGATTTATTGAATAAATCAAAAAAAAATTTTTGTTTTTCAATCTATTTACTTTAACATTTAAATCAAATTCATCTTTAGTTTGTATGCAAATTTCTTCATCTTCTTCATCAATTAAACATATTTTAACTTTACTAGTTGAACCTTGACATAAAAATTGAGTCTAAAAAAGAAACAAGAAATCAATGATAATATTTTCTATCATAAATATTCATTTACATATTGAATTAATCCATTCCAATCAATTACTTCCACAGGCTGTCGTTTGTCCTTATCAGAATTTATATCAACTTGTTCAGTCGACATATTAATAATTTAAAATGAAATGAATATCTACAAAAAAAAAAACAAAAACGCCATTGTATTTATATTAAATAACTTACGAAAGAAAATGCAGTTAAGAAACGTCGACAACAAGAAAAATGAGTAATACGCGTTATAAGCACACGCTGACAAAATGAATCTCTTATTGTGCAAGTCAAAATAAATATACACCCGTTCGAGAAGAAACAAGAAAAAAAAATATGAAGATAGCATATGATGTAAAATAAAAAAAATAAGTGGGAGAAAAATGAAAGTGTAGCAGTCTAGAGCGCTACCATCTACTATTGAATCATGCGGAAGTTTTTTTTTTTTTTTATATGAAAGAACGCAAAAAAAAAGAAAAACCAGTACAATCAACATTATTTCATACAAAATTTTGCCAATCTATGGAGTTGTTTTTTGTTTTTTTTTACAATAATAAAACTTTCTTGCACATAGAAAAAAAAATATTTGTTTTGAAAGAAAAAAAGGGTCATACAACTGGTTTTTACCCCCTTCGAGAAAAAAAAGAAAAAATTTTAAAATATGTCGAATTAAAATCTAATTTATGACTTATCTGTTAATATTAAATTGATATATTTTAAAAAAAAAAAGAGAAAAAGCTAAAATAATCTAAAAAGAAAAATAATTTTAACTTTTCAGAAAAAAAAAAGATTTGTTTTTTTCTTTTCTTTTCTTAAATTTGATGTTATCCTATTTTTTTGTTTTAATATAAATTCTTATTCTCATCATGAGACATGAAATAATCACAATAAACAGCAGAATACAAACAAAACAGAAAATAACACTAAGTTCGTTGCTGTTATATGTGATTGATTGATTTTTATCGTTTCGTTATTTTTTTTTTGTTCTAAAATTTTTGAAATTGTTTCTTTGAACCAGATGATTTAGCAACCTTGAGTACATTAAATCGAACTGTTTTACTCAATGGACGACATTCGCCAATTGTAACAACATCACCGATTTGTACATCACTAAATATAATAATATTTTCTTTTTTAAATATAAATTATTATTTCATACCGAAAACATGGACTCAAATGTACTGACATATTCTTATGTCGTTTTTCAAAACGATTATATTTTCGTACATAATGTAAATAATCTCGACGAATAACAAGTGTTCGTGTCATTTTAAGTTTTAAAACTATACCAGTAAGAATACGACCACGAACACTTACATTACCTGTAAATGGACATTTTTTGTCAATATATGTACCTTCAATAGCCTAGATAATAGAAAATTTATATTTGATTGACAAAAAAAAAAAGCAAAAAAATAATAATTTCATTTATTTACTTCTCGTGGTGTCTTGAAACCTAAACCAACATTACGTGTATAACGTTGAACACGAGATTTTTTACTAGCTTTAATTGAACCTAGTTTTTTATTTAAAAATATAGTTGGTTGTTTTTGAAATGAACGTTCCTAAGAAAGAAAAATTTACGTCAATTTTTTTTGTTATTTTATTAATCATACGTGTTCCATTATTAGTCAATGATGATGATGATGATGGAAACCAGCGATGAAAAAGGTCTAAAAAAGAAAACAAAAATATATATATATGTATATATATAATATTTTAAAGAATTTGCAATTAAATTAGATTAATATGGTCATCTGATTAATTGAATGATTGATTTGATGTAGTCTTTTTGACCTGACCAATCATCGGCCATGAAGAACTTGATGAAACCTTCATTTCCAATCAGGAAAACAAGAATCTAGAAG
>CAJNOL010003939.1:0-18474 GCA_905250125.1 Rotaria sordida | reverse complement strand
TTAAAAAAATCTTAGTTGGTTTCTCAATTTTCAGAATTTTGCCACATTCGAAACAAAAAATTAATAAAATCTTAAAAAATCATCCAATTTATAATACTTGAGACATTATTCAATATTGGTATTGCAATCCTATTGTGATTTTTCAATGTACAGATCTTAGATAGATTCTAAATAAGAAGTACATAAAATCTTAATGAAACTTTTTCATGTATTCTTGTCAAGAGCCTGAACAGGATCAGTTATAAATCTTGATAAGAAGTCTAAACACAAGTCTTCAAAAATTTTAACTAAATTCTTGTATTTTCTCGGCAGGATGCTGATCATATTTGTATTACTTTTCAAGGATTCAGAATTCTTGTTCTCGAAGAGTTCGACGCAAGATCCATATAACAAGAATGAATAGAAGTTGTAACAGAATTCTGAAAAAATCTTGACTAAAACTTGATTAAATCTCGATCGAAATCTTTTCTATGATTCTTGTCAGGATTCTGAATAGGATTGAGAGTAAATCTTGGTAGGATCCTATATTCTCAATTCAGAAAAAAATCCGAGCACGAACTTAAAGAAACCTTGACTGAAACTTGGCAGGATCCATTTGGTTTATGATTCTGGAAAATTCTTCGAAACTTTCTCTAGAAACGAATAGCTCTGAGTAGAGTAAACAATAACCTACAAAGATCCTAACTGAATCCTTATATCGTCTTATCAATATTCTAATTAGGATTATCATTGCCTTGCAAGGTCTGAAAACACTTATATTTGAAAAGTTTTGGACAGGATTAATCAATTTCAGATTGTGGTTCATCTTGTTATTTTCTTGCTAAGATCCTTGTCTGACGTCGCTATGAACTCTGACACCATCCTAATACGAAAATTTGGTCGGATCTTGACGGAAACCTGATAAAATCTTAGCAGAATCCTCTCTGATAATTCTGTCAAGATCCTCAATAGAATCGACAATGAATCCTGGTAGGATCCTGCATTTTCAATTCATAAAAATATCTGAGCAGGATCCTGTTTAACTTTGAGAATCCTGGAAATAGCATTTCTTAGGATTTGAGACAAGATCCTGAAAGATCTTTCCACGCTTTCTCGAGGATTGAACAGGATTGAGACTAGGGTATTAGCGATAATGACTGATTTGACTTTCATTCTGAATTTGATAATACACTATGGATGCACTACAAATATAGTTCGACAGTCAAAGAATACACCCACAAAATTAATTACACCGTAATATAACAAAATCAATTATAATGCCTCAAAATCGTCTACTTTGGAAAGGAGCTTGACGCCTGAAAGACAAATAATTCTCATTTGAGAAAAAAACCATAGAAAATTGCTGATGAAGGCTAAGTTGAATAGAACCATCAGATTTTTCACAACAACATTTAATCGTCAGTTTCGATGAAAAATAAACGAAATGAGCTGAATACTCAAATCATTGAGCAGAAACAAATGCTTTGCATACGTTATTAGAACGTAACATATTTGAATATAAGTTCAAATCTCAATCTATTAATAGAGGTCACTAACAGTGTGCAACATGGATCAAGTTTTTGTGACTCGATCCACGCATTTTTTTGAGGTAATCGAAGGTCAACAATTTTTCCGCGAACTGATCTGAAGTTGTTCACCTTTTTTTCAATAAAACATCAGTTGTCATCTCATTTAAGTCAACTGTCTGTTTTATCGGATCCAGTTGGATCGTCTCCCATTAGTCTTTCTTATCTTGTGTATCCAAACTGGGATCCCTCTATACCAACTTTTGACAAAAATTGCACCGATTACGTACTGTTACTTGATGTCTATAATAAGAGAATAGCGAAGTAGAACAAAAGTGTATACAATGCAAACTCTCTCGTTCTACTAAACTTTTTCAAGGTATTTGATAGTAAACTTAAATGAATAAATATATGAAATGTTTATTTTATCTTAAGACTGTTCAGAATGTTGGCTCGACATGTCCACATCATTCATTGACTTGACATAATCCAGCTCGTATTGCATCTTAATCATCAATACTGATTACAAATAATTTCTATCAATGTGATCAATCTCGATTATTTGTCTATGAACGCTGAGGAATATGGATAAATTTACCAAAATAATATCGATGCTGATGAACGACATCAATACCACGAACCATTTTCTTGAGATGGGAACTACGAAAGTTTCTAATATCATATTCGACAGACAAGACACAAAAGTTCATTATGCATCAATGTAACTTTTTTAAAGAGAGTTGCCTTTTGCAATCTGATAGTGAATGATAAATAAGACACAAAATAGTTATAATTCGATAAAAATGAAAGATAGAGCACGAAAAATTAAATAAGACTAATAGTAGAAATTGATGTTAATAGATACCTAACTAATGAAATGTAA
Source organism: Rotaria sordida (assembly GCA_905250125.1). NCBI lineage: Eukaryota > Metazoa > Rotifera > Eurotatoria > Philodinida > Philodinidae > Rotaria > Rotaria sordida. The sequence continues at coordinate 16,086 of CAJNOL010003939.1, read as the reverse complement.
TGAAAATACTCTGAAGAAATAACTTGAATCCAATTTTATTTATTTTTGTTTCAGGTATGCGTTTCTTGTTTACAATACTATTCGAGAAGCAGCCAATGTGATCGAACATGTTGATCAATATCAGATCAATGATCGACCATTGATTGTTTCCTTTTATTACAATACAAATCAATTTTAAACAACTACAAAATGACTTTTTGTTTATCACTTACATACAAGTTTCTCAAAGTTCAAATAAATATTTACCTTCAAGAACTTGTCATCTCACATTTCATAGAAAAAGCTTATCTTTAATATAGCTTTGAACAAAGAAATAACTTGAAACTTGCATCATTTTTTTATCTAGAAAACAGTAATGTAAAGAACGATAATTGCAGTGTTTATAGTATTAGATTGGAGGTATGCTTAGATTTCTGAAAAAGAAAATTGCTGGAATTTCCGTAATTTTCATAAGCTCGATGATCACATAGCAGTGCAAATCAAAACGTTTTAGAAATAATGGAAATTTCGGAAATTACAAAATTTTGAGAAGTACCTAACAATTTGGAACACAAATGCTGAAAATTTTCGTTTTTGGAAGCCTGAATACTGCTAAAATAATTTTACTACTTAGTTATAGATCTATCCACTATCATATAATTCCAAGAAAACGTCAAAATTGACGAAAAAGTTTTAACCAAGTTGATTTATTATTATAATTTTGACACAATTCAGAATTCAGTGTCAGTCTGGTAATTCTAAAGTGTCCTTCCAGCAAGTTTCTTATTCTCGAGTAATCAGAGCTTTGATGAGCGCCAACTCATATGATAAAAACCATCGGTATTTACGATTTACCGGTCATTTTTTCCGGATAAAGCTCGCCGCTTCTGCTTGATACCAAACTTTAAAAAATTGCAATTTTTCAGAAAGTTTTTGATTTTTCACAATTTGACGCATGCATTAGATAATATCGACAAGTTGAATCTGCCTCGAAACATAAGCATCACATGAAAATGTCTTCTAGCGTCGATCCAGTTTAGTGCTTTTTTCTGATTTTTTATTGGTCATAAGTGACAAATCAGTTCTTCTATAACTGACTCGGTCCCATTGAGAATGCAAAATATATTAAAAATAAATATCATCATGACTACGAACTTTTTATTGTTTTAAATATCATCCGAGAACTTTATGAACAACAATCTCTAAAAATATACTTTTGCAATGACAACTACAATATAATTTAATATTGCACTGGGCTATCAGATATTTTGAATCTATGAAAAATGAGAAAATAGTACTCTTCGCAACTATCGCTGAATTTTTCTGTTTCTATGTGGAACATACAGAACATTGTAAGCGATTAACTGCCAGTTTTTGTTACACATATCGCGGTTTACTGCTAAACTAATTCAGTATATTTTCAATATGGCGAGATGGTGAAAATGTGTAGCTGATAGGATATAATTTTCTAGGGACTCGAAATCAAAACAGAACGAAGAAGAATATTTATTTCAAATTTTTCATTGCTCGTTGTGTCCATCATATGCTTTTTCAAAGTTTATCCGAGGATACATCATATCTTTTATTAAAAAATAATTCACGATCAATAAAACGATTATAATCAATACAGTAATATAGACAACACATTAATATTTATCAAATGAAAACCTTTTTGTTATGAAATTTATATGTATTTCAAAGTGTCTGTTAATATTCAAATAGGTAATATACCACAATGGATTTCAAATTCGTTATTAATTTCTGGTATAAATAAAGCAAAAATTCCTGATGCTGATTTTTCTGGTATAATTTATAAAATTGGTATAATAATGTTACTAAATATAAAATTGGTGAATTCTAGGTGCATCCGGGGATGTTGGCCATATAGCATGTCAAATTGCACGTGCAATGAATGCATATATTGTTGGAATATGTTCAACTCAAAGTATTGAATTTGTTAAAGAAATGAATGCAAATGAAGTAATTGATTATATAAAAAAATGATATTATTATTGAAAGTAAACGATATGGACCGTATGATATTATTCTTGATTGTGTAGGTAGAATAAAATTTATTCCATATCTTAATTTAGATTTTCTTAAATCAAATCAATCAATTTATTTAACAATTGTTGGTAATAAAATATCACGAAATATTTTAGGTGGTATAATATCATATTTATTTACTTCTAGAATGATTTTACGATCATTAAAATCAATAATTGGTCTTGGACCACGTTATTATTATATTAATTTATCATCTAAAAAAGAAAATATTGATCAAATATTTTATATGTTTAATAAAGGCATTATTAAATCTGTAATTGATTCTATTTTTCAATTTAGTAATCATGTAAAACAAGCTTATGAACGTTTAGATACTAGTCGAGTTAAAGGAAAAGTTGTTACTGATTTTGATAAATAAATCAAACGTCATATAACGCCCTCTTTGTTTCTAATGTATTGATCGATATCTAGCAAATAAAATGTTCATACATATCTATAGTATAGTTTTTATACTATACAGTAAATTATTCTTTCTTTTCTAGAATGCAAAAATCACCGACAATAGGTATTGTCGGTGGTGGTATAGCTGGCCTTGTATCAGCTTATTATCTTTCACAAAAAGTAGCACGTTCTAAAATTCCTCATTTACGTATTTTATTATTTGAAAGATCATCACGTTTTGGTGGTTGGATACAAACTGAACAATTAGAAAAAAAATATGATTCACATATATTTGAACATGGTCCACGAACATTACGTCTTCATACTGGTTTTTCATCATTAGATAATCATTCAACAATAAATACATTAAAATTACTTGAACAACTTAATATATTTAATGAACAATTTTGTCCTATTGAAAAAACATCAGCATCATTTAAAAATCGACTTATTTATTATAATAAAAAATTAATTAATCTTAATGATTTATCATTAATATTTGGTGGAAAACCATTACGTTATCCACCAATTTTTTATATACTTTATGAATATTTTTCTGAAAAAGGTCGATTTACTGTTCAAGATGAAACTATTAAATCATTTATTTATCGTCGTTTTGGTAAACAAGAAGAGTGTTTCTTTTTTGCTTTATTTTAAAATAAAAATTCTTTAAATTAGGTCATATTTTTGCTGAAGATATTGTTGAATATTTACTTGATCCACTTATAAAAGGTATTTATGCTGGTAGTGTAACAGATTTAAGTGCACGAAGTGTATTTAAAAAACTTTTTAATCTTGAACAACGTTATGGTTCAATAACAGGTGGTTTATTAAAAACACGAAAAGATAAACAAAATGAAAATTCAATACATTTTCTTTTTGATGATTTAAATTTAAATGATTATTCAACATTATTAAATAAATATTCAATTTATTATTTACATGATGGTTTAGAAATACTTATAAAAATATTAATTAAATATCTTCAATCATTATCAAATATTGAATTAAAATTTAATCAAACAATAAAAAAAATTCAATTTTTTCATAATGAAAAAAATTCTATTGAAATTTTAACACAATCTAATGAAAAATATCATATCGATCATTTAATTAGTGCAATACCATCATATGAATTAGCTAATTATTTTGATAATAAACAATATGAAATTTTACAAAAACAATTAAATCAAATACCATTTGTTAATATGATTGTTATTAATTTACTTTATGAAAAAAAAGATATTTTTCCATTAGAAGCATTTGGTTATTTAATTCCATCACGTGAACAATCACATTTACTTGGAGTTTTATTTGATTCATGTATACGTCAAAAAAGTGATAAAAATAAACATGGATCACAATTAACTGTTATGATGGGTGGTGCATGGTTTGATCAATTAAGATTAGGACAATGTACAGATGAACAATTAATGCATATTGTTATGAATGAATTAAAAAAACAAATGGATTTAAATGAAAAACCATTATTTTATTCTATATCAAGACTTAATAAAGCAATACCAGTATGTTAATTCAATTTTTTAGAATTAGTTTAGAGTGTTAAATTCATTTTAGTCTCGTTATAAGAGCTCGCCGGATTTGAATAGGACTCGATGGATTCTAGTCTCGGATCTGAAAACTTCTTGTTAATCAGATTCATGATCGATCTAAAAGATCACATAGTGAATTATGACTTAATTATTATTAGATTATCTATGAAATGACTTTTGAGTCGAGACTATGTGTATTAGGACCTTGTCGGATAAGGTGACCTATTCAGAAATGAAAAAATCAAATATACCATGTTGTAGAGCTTTTTCAGGCGCATCGAATGGTATATAACAAATCCTGTTTTCATAAGATTTTGAAGGCTACATTATATGAGATTGTAGCCCGTCAAAAACTCTATACAATATCGTATGTGAGGAAAAAATATTTTACAAATACCAAGAACCACAATATTTAGAAACTTATCATGCTTAGGTGTAGATATGTAGTCGTCTATCAGTATATTGATCCTAGTTTGTTCAAATTCGTATGACAACAGGATTTGCTATAGATCATTTGACACGCCTGAAAAAGTTCTACAACACCGAATATTTGATTTTTCATTTCTGAATAGATCACCTTAGTCGACAAGGTCCTTTAAACGTTGTGATCAGAACTTTTTGTATGCCCTAAGTATTTATTAAATGAAATATTGTGATAAGAGAGAAACTTATTTTCGAATTTCAATTCGAAATTTTGCATAAAAACAGACTTTAATCAGCATAATTTATTGTGAAAGTTTCAAGTTGTCTGATTTGCTTCTTTCCTGAAATAAGAATATCAAATCTCTATATGTATATGAGCGATATAAAAGACATAGTATTGCCATAGTTGTTTTTTTTAGGATATGCACAGCGACAGAATCCGAAGTATTCACAAAAGAAAATTATTTTCAAAGTATTCATAGTTAATATAGGTCTATATAATGCATATAGTCTCAACTCAAAAGCGATTAATCAGTCGAAGACTCCTTCGTTATACTAAATAGTTTTCTTGACATTAAGGGTATGAATTGGTTCTGAGTTCAAAAATTTTGAACTCGATGGATTCTAACTTGATGTCACTTCTATATTAGAACTAGGAATAAGTATAGTCGGATTTTTTTTCGGGGATAATTCCAAGAATACACTGAAGGATGCAAGTATAAATAATTTATCAACAGAAACTTAGATAACTGTTTAATCGGTCTTTCTTTTTTTTCAATAGTCTTAATTTTAATTGAATTCATTATAGAATAGTTGCAGAGCTAATGTTTTTTTTTTCTTTGCTTATTTTTAGAATTATATTGTTGGTCATGACGATAATCTTGATGATATTTATGCTCTTATTCGACGTTATAACTTACCACTAACACTTGTTGGAAATTCCTATCGTGGTATTGGTGTTAATGATGTTATTTTTGATGCTCGACTTGAAATTGAATATCTTAATTTAGAGACTATGAAAAGAAAACAGTGAGGTTTACTTGATTATTAAGTAGATTAAATCCCTTTGTTATACTTTATTCTAATTATCAAATCTTCATTTTCTATTACCTTTTGTTTTCTTTTTTTTTGCAGATAATATTATATAATTATGTATATGTCATTTATTATTTCGACTATACTTTTTTTATTTGTTAATAATAGCCTAACTATTGATTGTCCAAATTCACCATTGAAATGGTGTGAAACAAAAGAAATTGCTCAAGCTTGTGATGTATGTAAGAAAAAAAGAAATCTCTTTTCTACTAATATTCTTCTTTCAGGTAATTGAACAATGTGAAACATTTGTTTGGACAACTCGTATGGAAACTAATCGTGTTAATTTATCAATTTATTATGAAACACTTTGTCCTGATAGTCGACAATTTATAACAACACAAGTTTGGAATACTTATCAATCTATACTTGATATTGTTAATATAACATTTATTCCATATGGAAATGCACGAGAATTATATCGACCAGAAACAAAACTTTATCAATTCTATTGTCAACATGGTGCTGAAGAATGTTATGAAAATTTAATTCATGTAAACATAACAAAATATATGAGCATATTTTATTCCATTAGCGATATGATTTCGTTAAATACACATATCATTTAGATTTCTTCTAGTTAATTTTAATCTATATCGAGTTATTACTCTAGATACCTTGAAAAAATTCAGTTCTATAGATTTTTGTTCTACTATATTATTATTGAAAAACTAGCGTTAGCATTTGGGGATCCATCGATGGTAGTAAAATAAACATTCTCACTCTGTAACATGCGTAGACATCTGTAGATAACTTTTGAAGTCCGTTCTTGCTGAAAATAATCCGAAAGTACTTGATTTCTGTACAAAAACTTTTCACTTTATATGTAGTATTACTAGAAACAATGATCTATTTTTTAACTAATATCGTAATGATAAAATTATATCGTATTCGATATGTATTCTTCTTTTACTCTTCTCTTTGTGAGTTATTTCAGTTCCGAATGATTTTATTGAATCGACGAACTCTACACTACACTCAAAAAGAGAAGAGCCAAAAGAAGAATGTATATTGAAGATAATATTATTTAATGTTATCGTTACATATCATAACAAACAGTTCTTATCGAAATTTTATTATTATTATGATATCTGTTGAAAAAATATAACAGAAACATACAGCATTGTTTTTACTATCATTATATAAAAAAAGAGAAAGTTTTCTCAAGCTTTCTATATGAAAAATAAAGCATCTCCACCATTACTTTTGAATTGCCCTAAGTAGTTTGTAGCGTATTCTAAAATTCTTAGATCTGTACGTTATTAATTAAGAAAGTTATTTGATAATTACATTTTAATTAATTAATTAGATGCAAGCTGATAGAATTAATTTTTATGGAAAAAAGAATCAAAATCAAATCGCAAATGGCTATGTCTCATTTTCGCTGATAGTGTAGTTCAAAAGTAACCCGACAGTCTTTGATTGCTAATAACTTTTATTAGAAACAAGATAGAGACCTGCGGTTTTCACCATTCGAAAGAGAAGATGAAAACGCATCGAATTATATATTATAGATTTTTCTAAAAAAAATTGTCGAAAAATGATTTTTTATGAAATAAAAAAAGTGATATTTTCATAGAAATTAATAGAAAAATTTTGAGTAGAATACCTATAACTTCTAAAGGAGTAACTCTCAAAATCTAGGCTTTACACAATTTTGTAGGTTTTTGACTAACGATTCGAATGTACACGTGATCATAGAAAATTCTGTATAGACACCTTACGGAGTACGTTGGTTTTCAAAAACCTAGGTCAAATTATCTTATATTATACAGTTCAATGCCTCTTTTCGAACAGTAAAAACTGCGCAGCTTTCTATCAAAAGTTATTCGCAATCAAAGATTGTCAGGTTACCTTTGGACTATTCTGTATTTATAGTATTTTTTTTGTTATTCTAGACTTGTGTTTTGAATTTCTATCCAAAAAGTGAACAACATATGGTAAAATAATATTTCAAATGAAAAAAAAAAAAATTTGTTTTAATTCTTTTGTTTTTGATTTTTCCATTAGCCATTTATTTATTGTATGGAATCAATTGAAGGTAATGTTGAAACTGTAGCAATACAATGTGCACAAAAATCAACAATTGATTTTGATCAAATTACTGCATGTACACATAGTCGATTAGGTAATCAATTACAACATGCATATGCTATTCAAACTGAAAATCTTCAACCATCACATCAATATGTACCTTGGATAACACTTAATGGTGAACATACAGATGATATACAAAAACAAGCTGAAAAAGATCTTATTGGACTTATATGTAATTCATATAAAGTAATTAAAAAAAATTGTCTATAAAGCAAACGTTGTTATTTTTTTTGTTTTTAGGGATCTGATCCACCTGTTCAATGCAAAAGAAACTTGTGAACTGTTTTTTTATTTTATTTTTCTCTTTGACTTATTTTTTTTTTCCATTCGATAATGTTTGTTGCTTTTTTTTTCTTCTCATATATATCATATAAAACAAACCAGCATGTGATAAAGGTAATAAACTTTTTCGTAAGATGTTCTTATGACTAGATGAAATATTTTTCAATTTATAAGTTCTTATTTAAATATATTATATAAAAAATATTAACATATTTATTTTGTTTATAAATAGAATATTTATATGGTATATACATCATAGAATTATTTTGAGTAGAAGATTTTGTTTCATTCTTTATCATGTGTTTTATTTTTTCTTAATGTCAGAATAGTTTAGAGGAAAAAACAAAAAAATTTACTAAGTAATGATGATATTTTATTTTCATAGAAAAATTTATATATAATGTTATCAACATCATTTTTATCATTTTGTATATTACGTGCTTTATTTTTATCATGTATACATCGATAATATTTTCAACAATTTTTATTTTTTTTTGTATTAATAATGTTTTAACAATTCATTGTCCAAAATCATCAGCTAAATGGTGTCAAAATAAAGAAATTGCTCAAATTTGTGGTGTATGTAAATGAAAATTTTTGATAATTATTTGAATATTTGTTTTTAATATCAGGTAACTGAACAATGTAAAAAATTTGTTTGGAAAATTCATGATGGAAATGATAAAGTTAATTTTACACTTTATTATGAAACACTTTGTCCTGATTGTCGATATTTTATGACAACACAATTTTCAAAAACATATCAAACAATTCCTAATATTATTAATATAACTATTGTACCTTATGGAAATGCACATGAAACATATGATCCAACAACTAAGCTTTATCAATTTGTTTGTCAACATGGTGCTGATGAATGTTTAGGAAATTTAATTCATGTGAAATAGAAAAAGAAGAATACGTGTTTTTTATTTTCTTAAATAAATGTGATTTATTTATTTTAGACTTGTGTTCTTAATTTCTATCCAACTATTGAACAATATATGGTAAGAATGATGAAAGAAAGAATCAAATTTATTATAAAATTTTCTTTTTTTTTTATTTAGCCATTCGTTAATTGTACTGAATCGACATCTGGAGATGTAAAAACTGTTGCTACTCAATGTGCAGAAAAAACAAAAATTGATTTTAATAAAATTGATGCATGTACTAAAAGTACATTAGGTAATCAATTACAACATATGTATGCTGTTCAAACAGAAAGTCTTCAACCACCACATAAATATGTACCATGGATAACAGTTAATGGTAAACATACAGAAGAAATGCAACAGGAAGCAGAAAGAAATTTAATTAAACTTATATGCAAATTCTATAAAGTAAATGAAAAATTTTTAAATGATTAATTGAATAAATAATCAACAATGTTTATTTTTATTTTTTTTTAGGGACCCAATCCACCTGCTGAATGCAAGAAATATCTATGAACTCTATGGAAAAATGTTTGATTCATTTTTTTTATTGTCTTTTTTTTTTCTTGATTTAATTCTAAAGAGCAGAAATAAATTAATATTATATTTATTAAAAAGGTCATCCGTGAAAATAATCTTCACTCTATAAAGAATTATGATTCATTTACTATATTTTGTGCATAGATAAAAAAAAATTAATAATACAAAACATACATCTATTTATATTGATAAAAATTGTAATTTGTTTTTATATTATTCTTAAAACACATACAAAATAATTCATGTGTATTAATTTTCTATTGTTTTGTTGTTTTTTTTTAATATTAAAAATATTTTCAGACAATGTATCATCGATGGAATCTCAATCAATATATAACTTACATTTTATTAACACTTGTTTTTCTTTCATCATGGACAGATATAAATGGAATATTTGCTGAATTACCACAAATTGTTTTAACTCAACCTGAAAGTTGGAAATTAGGTGCAAATCTTGCATTAATTACAAATCTTGGTAATATTGCACCATTTATACTTGTTCTTATTAAATGTTTTCATCGAAAACATAAACTTAATCCAATACCAATTAATTACATTGTTATACTTATTGGTATGATTTCATGTTTTTTATTAATTTTCTTTTGGTCACGTACAACAATTATTATTAATGAAAAACGTAGTACAGCATTATTAATTCTTGCATTTTTTTCTTTCATTACTTGATTGTACATCATCAGTTTCATTTGCTGATTATATACATAAATTTCGAAAAGAATTTACAAATACACTTTTTCTTGGAGAAAGTCTTACATCTATATTACCAAGTTTATTAGCAATTGCACAAGGTAATGGTCAAATTCATTGTATTCAAATAATGAATGGAACAAATATAACTGAAGCTATTTATGAAAATGCACGATTTTCAGTATCAATCTATTTTCTATGTTTACTTATTCTTTTAACTATTTCATTTATATCATTTATACTTTTACAATGGACATCTATTGCACGTAATACACATCAAATCATATCAGATACAACATTAGAAACAATGGATACAATTAATAAACAAAAAGAAAAATCTTTAACGAATTTATCATATATTCTTCTTTTATTAGGATGTACTTATACAAGTTCAATTTTATTTGGAATGATTCTTTCAATTTCAACATATGTTCTAATGCCTTATGGACATCAAATTTTTTATTTAGGAACAATTATTTCACCATGGATGTTAACACTTGTTTGGATATTTGGAATGATAAAACCTATTTTATCTAAACGTTATATATTAATTTTCATTTTATTTGGATCATTAACATTTATATTTAGTATGTATGTTTCATTTAAAAGTCCTTGTCCACCATGGGTTGATACAACTAAAGGTAGTATTTTAATATTAATTATATGGCTTAGTACTTATTTATTATTGGGTTATCCTCGTTTGATTATTGCAAATTATGTACGAACATATTCATCTAATGGAATGTTTTGGTTTGGTGTTAATGTACAATTAGGTGCATTAATTGGATCTATTGTTGCTTATCTTTTAGTTGAAACATTTTCATTATTTCGTGAACGAATTCCATGTGAACAAATTATTTGTTAAATCAAGGTTGTTTTTTTTTATTGATAAAATGGTATATATATATATATATATATATCTGTATTTTTGGGTATTGGATCTCATCTTTAATCATTTCATTAGTTGTTTTTATAAATAATCATGTGTGTCATCATAACCGTGTAGTTTTTATGATGAAAATTGTTTATATTATTTTTTGATGTATTCTTAACCCTTTACCCCTCATTGGCAATTGGAATTGCCATTTTGTAGACTGATTGCAGAAAATAAAGGAAGCATGGGATTTGAAAACGATAAGAACATTTTTTGTAGTGAACTTTATGAGCTATCGATTGGTAAAAAGAATAATATTTTTCATCGCTCCGTCTTTGAAATATTGGGCCAACAAAATCGATAATTTTGAAAAAAATGAAAAAAATCGAATTTTTGGAAATAAATCGTTCTATACTTACAGTGAATAAAGATCTTTCGGAATTTCTATGTGATATAAAGTGATGAAAGTGTCTACTAGTAAGTTAGATATATTTCGAATGCATCACGATAAGTTAGCCAATTCCACACACTAACGTACATAACTGACTAAGAAGTCATTGTGAGGCATCTTTAGGGCAATTAAGAGAAATGGTAATATATGTATTATAGACCTCAGTTCATGAGAAGTTAGAATAGTATTTATTTTGAATTAAATGTCTTCAGAAGTTATTAAACGGCTCAAAACAAGGTAGATGCCTATTTAAGAAAATGCGCTAAAAATACATGCATTCTTTTGGCATTAAATTTTATCGGTTTATTCCCTCCGTTTTCCATTATTCCAATAAGATAAGATAGATGTTACTTTTGCTCATTCAATAATGTGGTCAAAGAAAAACAAGTCAACGCTTAATATGTCGTTCCATCTCCTCGCTCCATCACACGGCTAAACGACCAATTAAATGGCTCTACACAAAGAGGTAGACATTCAATGAATCAGAGCACATAATTGTCATACTAGGCACGCTAGTACTCTATTCATATAGTTATTTTATTGGTGGCTCTTCTGAAACCGCTGTGGGGGGTAAAGGGTTAAAACATAAATATCTCATCTATTATTATTATTTGTTAGACTTTATTTCGAAATAAAACATCTTATTTGACGATCTACTAAACTTTGTATATATAGTTCTATTAATAATAAAAACTTATCTGGCATTTGACTTAGTAATTACTTTTTTGTTCAAATAATATAATCATCATCTTGGAAATTTCAACACTAATAAAATATTATAATTTAAACATTGCTTCGAATTTATATAACGATCGAATAATTTTGAAATTTTTCATATTCATTTTTTTTTTTTGATTAATTTATATTAACCTTTATCCCATTTTCTCTTTCATTTCTATTCTTGAATAGACAATACATCTAATGCATAATTGTCTATCTATCTATCTATCTATCTGTCTTAATCATAATGATTGATACTGAACAGATCTCGTGTTGTTGTTTTTTTTTCTTCTTCTTTTTCTATTGTTGATATAAAAGAGCTTCTTCTTTTTTTTTTTTTTTTTTTTTGAGAAAAAGGAATAATTAATCAACCATTTTTGACTATTTAATACTATGAAAATTATATTTCCTTCATCGTTCTTTCTATTACTTTATAACATCAATTACTTGGTCTTTGTCTCACGCGATGTTAAAGAAATAAAACAGATACATAGACAATTTTTTATTTAGTCATAAATTCATTGATTTTTACCTAAAGATAAATTTATATTTATATATATAGACTTCATTTGATTAAATTGAAATAGATAAAACATTAAGATATGCTTTGAATGCATTAAAATAAGTTTAAATGAAGATATTTAACCTTTCTTTTCATATTTTATTTTTATACATTATCATATCTGTGTACAACCACCGGCATGCAAAAGCAAAAAAAAAAAAAAAAGGAAAAGACAACATAATGATAGTAGTATATTATTGTTTGTTATCATTTTGATGAAAATTTTCATGACGATTTAATTCCGATTGCCAAACAGTTTGTGGCCAACCTGTTCGTCCTTTAATTTTACGTGTAGATGATGAATTATCAAACTACAAAATTTTGAAGAATTTCTTATATATATATATCGATTAAAAAAAATGAATCCTACTTTCATTAAATCTCGATGATCTCGACGTGTTTTAATAATTTCAGCTTTAAATGTATTTGGCATAGCAGTTGGATCATCTTTAGATAAAATATCCATTAAAAATTCAATATATTTTGTTGCTAATTTAAGTGTTTTTATTTTTGATAATTTTGTATCTGGTTGAACATTTGGTATAGCTGTACGAAGATCAGAAAAAGCTGTATTAATTGATTGTGTACGACGACGTTCTTTTTTATTAGCTGATACACGTCGTTTAAAAACACGAGGAGTACCTATTTAAAATGATTTTTTTTTGAAAAACAATTTTTTTTTTGTTTAACCTGTTTGTCCTCCTATTCCTAAATCATTTTCATTCCATGTTGTATTATGATTATAATTTTGTATTGTATGATTATTATCATCAAATGAATATGTTTCAAAATCATGTGTTGGATAATAAGTTGTTGATATACGATTATATGGATGATAATGTGTATTATGATGTTGATGATTAAATATTAGACTAGGTGAAGATGGTGATGAAATAAAATAATCATTTGGTACATTGAACATGATTTAAAAGTAAAAATAATCAATCACCTGTATATTAATAAATGAACTGACTAGTGTATATGTCTGGTATTCGTCAATGAGATGTGTGTGTGTATGTATGTTTGACTTGTAACTGTTTTTTCTTCATCATCATCCAATGATAGGAGAAAAAAAAAAAAATTATCTCTCGTTCTTCTCTTACTTCGACATTAAAAAAAATATCTGATTGGTTGTTGCAATTTTTTTTCTCTCTCGCTCTCTCTCGTAAGGAAGAAGAATGTTTTACAACACACCATTTAGATTATTTTATATCGTACGACTTCCTTTTTTATTTATTTTTTTCTCTCTTGTAAATTTTTTTTTTGTCTTGACTTGAATATGATAATTTGTTTGTTTATGTACATACAAATGACGAAATTCAATATAATTAATTATTGAAACAAAAAAAAAAAAAAGTTCTCTTTAGTTGCATGAATATTTTCTCTATTTGGAAAATGATATTTTCTATTTTGACCTTCTTCTTAATCATATGTCGATGTCTGTTGTTTTTCATAATTGAATAAGACTCCTAATTTCAATTGTATATTGATAATTGTACAAGAATATCCAATGAGAATGTTGATGTTTCTAATATTTTCTGATGAATAGCATCTCCTTGCACGGCATGATATTTGTTTGTTTAATAGTTTTTATTTGATGTAGATCCTTTCACTTAGATAATTATCACTTTCTATTCTCTTGACTAATGAAAAAATAGATCATGTTTATATTTCGGCTTATTTTATTCAATCATATTATGTGTAGATCAACGATGATAATGATTACATACTTCTTCTTTTCTTGATATTGAGATGGGTAAAGGAAACGGAACTGGCTTTTCTTTTTTTTTTTTTTTGGGTATAAGAATTTATTTGAAACAAAATTTTGCTTAAACAATCGAATGTACATTTATAGAAAAGCATCTGCCCATACATTGTTATGTGTCTTTGATCTAAAATGTAGAAATTACAACATGACATGCATGATATTTACATGTACTCGATTAAAAGACACAGACATGAAATTATAATGATCATTTTGAACATGAAGGAACAAAAAAAAGAACAATCAATTAAGAGAGCTTCCATGAGCTGATCCAGCATCGCTTCAATATACGAGGCACTCGATAAAAATTTTTTTTCGATTTTTTTTGCTCATTCAAAACTTCAATGTCTAAAACTACTAACCCTAAAATTTTAGGTTCTAATACTCTTCCTATGAAAAGTTAGTCAATACTAACTTTTAGCACTATTATACCTTTTGGGGGAAAAACAAGAAAAAATATCCTATATAATAGATGTACCAGCTTGTGTTTCAGCAGATTATTGAGGTTTTCCATGGCATACATAGGAAGATAGAGAATTAAAAGCTGAATAAAATAAGTCACATTCATATAATATGATGTCTAACATCTTAAGCTTTATAAAGCCAACATAAGTCAATGGAAGGTCATTTTGATCACTCTACATAAAACAGTGTACCTCTTGGTATGTTGCAGGATTAAGAGATTCGAGACTGAATTTTATATATGTTGTGCAACTTTTTTTCTCTGAAAAATGGTAAAAAATATTTGAAGAAAAGTTCCGTTTCGATACGAAAAAGAGCTTACAACTCCTCATTTTTTATGGTTTTTGATAGTTTTTCAATAGAAAATGAAGATTTTTAGCAATTTTCATTGTCATGACATAATGCTAAAGCAAAATAGATATGATATTCAGAATCATCATCATCAAAAACTGCATCTAATCATATGTTTTAGCAAAAATCTTTTCCTGGCCAAAACTGACCTGTAGTTCTCTACAGATATATTTAAAAGAAATTTTTCACCTTGATTTTCCCACAGATCAGTTTTGGCCAGGAAAACATTTCCGATAAAATTTATATGATTGAGTGCAGTTTCTGACATTGATTCCGAATAATCATATCTATTTTGCTTTAGCGATGTATGGTAGCAATGAAAGTCGCGAAAAATAATCATTTTCTTTTGAAAAATCATCAAAAATGAGGAGGTGTAAGCGATTTTTTGCATTAATTCAAAAGTTTTTTCTTGAATATTTTTTTAACCATTTTGTAGAGAATAAAAAATTACACAACATAGATATAAAATTCAGTCTGGGAACTCCTGATCCTGAAAAACACAGCATGAGATACATTATTGTACTTAGATTAATCAAAAAAGGACCCTCCTTGACTCATGTTGGCCTTATAAAACTTCAATCGCTACACATTATGTTATATCAATATAGTTTATTTTGTTCAACTTTTAATTCTCTATCTTCTGATATATACCATGAAAAATTGCAATGATCTGTTGAAACGCAAATTGGTACATATCTGTTATAGGATATTTTTTCTTGTTCTTTCTCAAAAATGCATGATAGTGCTAAAAGTCGGTATTGGATAACTTTTCATAGGAAAGTTATTAGAATCTAAAATTTTAGAGTTGGTAGTTTAAGACATTGATGTGTTGAATGAGCATAAAAAA
>CAJNOL010003936.1:2850-18503 GCA_905250125.1 Rotaria sordida | reverse complement strand
CCAAGTTGATTGATGATGTAGCAAGATCAAATGGATCTTTTTTCGATTTAGAAGACTTAGTCAGATTAAATGCAGTTTGATATGACTTTTCTGCCAATTCATATTCTTCCATATTTTCATAGACTTTACCGAGGTTCGTATGACACTTCACAGTATCTGGATGTTTTTCACCATATTTGGATATGTAAATCGGTAATGCTTTTTGATATGATTCAAGTGCTTTTTCCATTTCATTATTAAGAAAGTAGTCATCTGCTAATGAACTGTAACCTTTGGCAAACCATTTTTCACCATTGCGTACTTCCTCTGCAGCCTTAAATGCTTCAGTATGGTAGAAAATGGCTTCATTATAATATCCAGCATTTTGATTACAATTACCCAAACCATAGTAACAATCTACGATCAAAGGATCATTATGTGGTAATCGATTCCACAATGTTTCATAAAACTTTGCGGCTTTATCTAAATGACCTGTTTGCATGATTAACCAACCCAATGAAGTTTCATTAGTTTCAGTTTCAATTTGTTTTGTCCAATGCAAGATAATTTCGCACAGTTCTGGGTCTTCTTCACTGCATAATTCTAGTTGGATAATGTCAATATTATCAGAATTTTTATCTTTATGAACGTTTTGAATTTTAAAAATTGTTCCCGGTACAAACAAAACTTCCTTTTCGCCGCGCAAGGCACTTAATTCTGAAATATTTGCATATGGCAGAGTTTTAAGACACGGATCAATTTTTATCTCAAATAATACTAGTTGACAATCTTCAGACAAATTCTGTTGCTGGTGTTCAACAAAAGCAAGTGCTACATCTTTCTGTAAAGTGGTAGACAAGAAAGAGTTCATTGATATAAACTCGTCGACCGATTTTGCTATTCGCTCAAATTCATTTGATGATATTTGCTGACCACGATATACGTAATAAGGTTGTCGACAATTTTCATGTTGTTGGTGTTTATGTATTTCATCTAACTGTTGAAACATATCAAAGATGAAAAATCGAAAAAGTAATAAGAGTTCCAGATTTCTATTTCGGAATGCTTTATTCAACACTTTATAGAAAGATGATTCAAGCGTATACCACCATACGGCATTGTCTGACGAATATTCAGTATTGAACTCCTTAATTATACGCAAGAAATCGTCGTCAGTAGCATATATGCGACTTAATTTCGAAACTAACTCATGTTTGTCTTTATGCAATGTTGGCGCAGAGGAAGGTGATATGGAATCATCGAAACGAGTGATTTTAAGCAATGTGTGTACAAAAAGATACATCCAAATAAATGAAATATTCGATTCTGCTTGATATTCATATTTTCGATTATAAATATTCACTGATAATTCTTCTTCAATTTCATTCAGAAGCTTCAGTTGTTGAATTTGTTTATGCCGAATCTTTTCAATAAGTTGATTTTCTTTAACAACAACATGTACCTATTTAGAAAAAAAAGAACCTTATTTACACATTTTCGCAGAAATTAATACTAAGATTCAGCCGTCTTTACAAATCGGTTTTTTGACTTACCTTTTTATATTCTCTAAATTTTTCTTCGAAATACTTTCCTGCCACAGTATAAATGTAAATAACATCTATCTGTTCTGAATCATAAACAGATGGGACAAGAATACTGCCAACACTCCCAGCTACGATCAAAATCACTTTATCAGTAGTGGCTAATTTTCGAATATAGTCTTCACAGTCTTCAATGTTGTTGAATACTTTTAGTGATGGTGTTACAACGTTTAATTCATCTTGCATCTTTAGATTTTCCTCTGAATCACGAACTTCGTTATCCAACCAAATAACGGGCATTACATAATCATCTGTTGACAATTGACGATAATTGTTTGGAATTGTTTCCTCATCCTCATTATCCCTAATTTCTCTTGCTTGTCGTCGTAGTTGCATGTGCGGTACCACATGAGATCTCTCCACTTTGCCAATAATATACCGCTGATTCTGAAGAAGTTGGTGTGATGGAATAGGTTGATGGTTGGTCATCTTTGAACGTGGCTTGCCAGAAATTTCCGTTGCAGTTGTTGCAGGCGAGTTTCTTTGACGAGATGCATCAGCATTATCGTAAACTGGAACTGTAGGAGCATTAGCTCTAGATTCACCTAATTCCAAATTTTCAGGTTCCGATGGTTGTATTATATCAACGTTGCGTCTGTGAATAAGGCTGTTTTCGGCTCCCATATATCTCTTTTAGAAAGTAGCAATAAAATACTTTTCGTTAATTTTATACTTCGATTGTGATATATATGTTTCCAAATCAAAACCAATACAACAAGTTGTATTTTCCTCCCAAATGGCAGTGCAGAAAAAGTGTAGCTTATAAAACGTCAATACTTGAACAATACTTAACTCGAACTAATCATGTGCAACGTTGAATAATAAGTTTTTAAGTTATACACAAAATTTCCAGAGTTCTATCTAAAAAGAAATTCAGAAGTCATACGCAAAAAGATCTCGTTATATTTCATAGTTATGCTGATGACTATTTATAATAAAGTCAATAGTAGACTAAAAGAACTGTCAGAGCGATGGTGTGCTACAAAATTTTCTCTAAAATTTCTCCTTACAACCATGTTTCGAACGGCAGATATATATTCCTAAAAGTTTCCACTGATAGAAGTTTCTTGCTTTGAGTTTACAGGAAACTTCTCAGACTCTATAAGAAAGTGGAAACAGATTTTAATAGAAAGCTGTTAGCGCAATCTGGTGGAATTAAAATATGAAACACGATCGAAATAATCCTCTCGTAGATGAGAAAATTTGCCAAAGTATCTGTCATCGTCTGTGATTTCAGGAAGTCGAGTTACACTATGGGACC
This sequence comes from Rotaria sordida, assembly GCA_905250125.1. Lineage (NCBI taxonomy): Eukaryota > Metazoa > Rotifera > Eurotatoria > Philodinida > Philodinidae > Rotaria > Rotaria sordida. The sequence goes on along the minus strand of CAJNOL010003936.1, from coordinate 15,662 downwards.
ATCACGCTCTAGAATGGCTACTGGTTTGCAACTGTCATGCTCTGGAATGGCTCGCTGCTATTATGTCTATCATAATCTATGATGGAGAGAGGAGTCATTGCTAAAGTGTCAGTAATGGCTGGGGTGGGACATTACTAAGGCGTCTGTCACAGTCTGCATTGGGGGGGGGGGGGCACAGTGGACAGAGAAAGGGAGTCAGGAGCAATTTCCAGATGCCAAATCGCTTTTGAATCGAGACTGTGTGCATTATGTAGGCCTTAATGAGCTATGAGCATACTGAAAAGAGTTCGCGCTTATAGCTTATTTCAATCGAGATATTTAATTTTTATTGCATTTTTTAGCAAAAAGCCATGGTACCCTTCAGATTCACTTGAAAAATCAATTTTCGAATTTCGACTTGAAACTTTGCACAGAGAAAGGTCTTGATGAGACTGGTTCATTCTAAAAGTTTGAGATTTTTAGGTTCCTTCTACCCTGAGATACAACTGCAAGAAAAAATACTCTTTTTCACATCATTATAGCACAAAATGTTAAGTGTTTATATTTAAGGATAGGAGCAACCAAGAAATTTGAAACTTTCAGAATTAACTAGTTTCATTGAGACCTCTCTCTGTGCAAAGTTGCAAGTCGAAATTCGAAAGTTGATTTTTCAAGTGAACCTGAGGGGGACCACGGTGTTGTGTCACGAGACGTCGTAAAAAAATCAAATATCTCAACAAGAGTTTAAGCGGGCATCTTTGGACATTCACCGAAAATAGATGATGACTTGCTCTATCGAATAACAAATTAAAACTTGAATTAAAGCTTCGGCAAAATCCGGCGAACAAACTACATTGTGGAGCAGTGACTATTTTTCGCTATACTGGTCGTAAGATTTTGATCTTATTATAGTCCAAAGAATTTCAAGAAGTCTGAACGGCCTGCAATATATAGTAAATGTATAACACTGTATAACTATATAATAACGAATGAATATAACTGGATCCTCAATTTAAAACATACGTTTTACTTATATGATCCTATTAGTGATGTTTATCTTTTTTACGTACCTTATGGTGCCTGCAATTTAACAAACACTTGCTTTCAATCATTATCCGGGATGCAGTTAAATGCAGAAGCACAGCAGCTGCAATGATAGCTATGATATTTGCCTAAATCTCGAAAAGCGATTTTGTCGGCTGGCTGTCCACTGTGAGGGGGGGGGGGGGAAGCGGAAAGGAGTCAGTCCAAAATTTCTGCCTCTATATTTCAACACTCCTTTTAGTTCGTTTTTCACAAAAATAACCAAAGTATATCTCCACTTGTGAAGTTTCGTAAAAGCTTAGGATTTCTAAAAATAAAGCAATTGAGTTTCAAGTGGTCGATATATTGTATGAAGACAGTACGAAAGGTCAATTTTCCAAAGTATACCTTAGTTTAGTTGTCTAATAGAATTTCCTGAATAGAAATTTTGAAAATAAAACAGGTTAACCTATGAGGAACGTTACATAGAAAATTAGCTTCATTGCATTATTCCAAATATTGTAAAGATAATCAAATATCCTTGCAATTTCATTAGAAAGAGCTCAATAATATTTTTTTCAATCTCAACAACTGGAGAAAAACTCTAATTATGAAACCTCGATTGAAAGATTGATTTTGATACAAACTGAATAAGACACGCAAAAGGCTCGGGTTTGAGTAATTTTGAAAAAAAGCTTTTTCGAAAAGAAACAGTTGATTTTAATAAATGAGTCATTACCTGGCATATTTTTTATAAACTACAAAACAGAACACATAAAATGCATCATTGAACTTCGCAAAAAGAGTCTATTACTCGTAAACAAATTGTAAAATGTGGCTAAAATACATTTTGCCAAGTATGAATACTATAATTATTGTCTATGTTCTCCTTGAAATGTTTTTTTTCAAAATATTTTGATCATATTTTTCTCCGCCTTAGAAGTTCTTGTCAAAAGCGGACTGATCTGTCAATAAAGTCTTTCGACAATTTTTCTTCTTGGTCGAAATATTCATTTTCATCTCTTTCCCGTTGTTTGATACGGATAATAATGTCGGCCCAGTATTCTTGAGCGATCCTTTCTTCCCGTAGCATGTTGTCGCGTATTTGAAATTCATCCCGTTCAGTGGTATCTGCAGCATGATACACAAATAAGAGACGCATAATGAGAAGGAGAAAAGTTTCACGTACCAGAAAGAGTAAGTCCCAAGATCGCTGTTTTCATGTTATCTTGAAAAATAGTTCTCCATGTTCGTCTTTCTAGTTTTAGATCTGAGAAAAAATAGAAAAGAGTTAACAGAATAATGAATACCATCACATACTCTTGCTTTTTTGAACCGTGAAACTCATTGCAATACCTTTGGTAGGACAATTTGTAAATAAAATAGAATAATTTAGAACAGGCTCAACGGGAGCATTAAAATAATACTGATTGCGTCCAGTACTATAAGGATTGCCAGCTCCTGGTGAAAATCTTATACCTAAATATTGTCCCTCTGTGATTTTAATATCTGTGTCGAATGTTTGGATTCCTTTTTCTAATTTGATTGTTGCAGATTTTTGCTGATTTGCAGTAGTATTTTGTTTGGATTTTTCAAATAACTGACGCTTGCTAATAACTATAAAGAAGTGTGGATTCGAAGCAACTGTTGCAGCTGCAATAACAAATAGCCAAATTTCAGGATTTGTTGTTGTTGGTGCAGTAGAAAAATTAATTGAAACCTTTGTTACAGTGCCAGAAATTTTTGCTCGATCCATTGCATTGAATGAAATTATATTATATAAATTCGAATCGAGTTCACTAGCACCATCAAGCGAACCATGAATATTGTCTACGAAAAAAACAATACAGTTTTATAGCGACAAGTGAATTGAAAGAGAAGAGGGAGACCTACCACTAGTCTTATTTCGGCTAAGACGATATAGAAATTTAAGGAATTTATAAGTATAATGAAGAAGATTAATCGGTGGTGGATATGGTGATTTTCGTCGATATTCATTGACGAGAAGGAATCGATGAAATGCCCAATATATGTGCGAATTATGTGCAGCTTTACTAAGTGTATCACTAAACATGTAGAACGTTAGCCTTCATGAGAAAAAGTTCAGATTTCAATCATACTTAAATAGAGCGACCAGCACATTCAACAACAGTACGTTTGCTATGCAGACAAAAATAATCGTCAAGATAAATACCATTGTTCCATAAGCATCGTTATCAGCTAAAAACAGTCGACACGATTTTATGAAGGCGAAGTTTAAAAACAACGGACTTATTTTCATACCATTTAGTATGACACCATCTACCTCTTGATTGTTCAGCAATGATACTTGTCCATATATTTTCCACATTCCCCAATCAATGACATTTCTTAAAATCGTCCAATTCCAGAGACCATCACCATTTTGCGTTAGTTCGTACGCTTCAGAAGAATTCGAGTCGGAATTCTGCCAAATAAGCTGTTGATTGGTAGTGATAAGCGAATATGAAGTCACCGAATAACCAATCAAGAAAATCAATATAAAGTAAATAAAGAATTGCAAATCTTTCATCTAAATGAAATAGATAAGAATTGATGATATAAAATTTAAATAATTTTTACTGTGTGAAATATCTTGAGCAAGTTGGTACCCAGTCGTTCTGATGCTATGAAGAAATGTAAAATGCGTACATACCAAAGGAATAGTGACAGACACATGAAAATTCTATGATAGATTACAAAAATAGATTAACAATAATCTCCAAAGTCAGCTAAATTGAGCGAATGTACTCACTTTGAAACAGTAAACGCAGATTCAGAAGGAATCCAACGTGGGATGAAACCGGCTATATAAAATAGAATTGCTATTACATCAAGAATATTCCATTTATCAATAGTGAAATATTTCCAAGGAATCCAATGAATATTACATAAACGTTTTTCCGCATAATACAATAGAAACTAAACATGAACAAAAACAAATATATGAACAAAAATGACAAATCAAGAATCGAAAATTAAATCCCTATGAACCTCTATACATTCTTCAATAAGAATACTAAACATTAAAATGTGAAGGACGATTTCTGTTATTGGAATTATTATAAAATAACCATTACGTGTACCACCATTATTATTTATTGGAAAATAATCCACTAAGAGCACGTAACTAAATAAGCACAGAAATGCAACATAGAAGATCTATAAGAAAAACCAACAATAACATAATGTGTTTAAAATAATATTATGAAATATAGCTGGACAACTGAATACATACAATGTTATAAAAGAATCGTACTATTGCTCTTTTTTGATAAAGTTGAAGAATGCTCCACTGATTTGTATTTGTTGGCCTACAATAAATAATAGTAAGATCGAAAAAGTAACAGAATAAGATACATACTCATGTTTGCCTTTTTCTGATGACAACAAGGACTTACAGAATATAACTAACTTGATGAATGGTGAGAAAACACTTAGAATGAAGATCTAGATCATAAGAAATGAATCATTAATACAGCGTTATTATTCAAATATTTACCAAAACAACATTCCAGAACATGGAATGTCGGTGGTTATCAATTGTACCGAACCATTTTTTATCCAAATATTTTTGAACACATTTCGTTGCTAAAAACGAACGACTATTACTTTCCTTTGCTAATTGTAATGGACTGTAGTTAAAATATCGTTGAGAATTTTCAGTTAATATGCTAACAGCAAATTCTTCATCTTTCTGAAAACATTTTTCAATAATACCTGCAGCATGTTCATCGAAGTCCCTGTAGTAGAATATGATATGAGAATCTAGGAAAAAAGTATAAGAAACTTTTGACATGGAAATACTTTTCTTTTTGTAAGTAATCTTTTTTCTTCTCAGGTTTATTCGTTTTCTCAGCGGCTGTTTGGTAGATTTTACTGGCCAATAGTGCGGCTACGATTGAATTCTAAAGCAAAAATGATTATTGATTATAGAGTATTAAAGAATATATTTAAGCACCTCAGATCGTGAACATAGGCAAGTTGCCAGATTGGAGCTATCAGCGAACAATGACCACAAAAATAAGTCTCGAATAAAACCTGAAACAAACAATAGACTAAAAAAGCTTTTTCATATTTGAGGTCGAGGGTATGTGCTATTATTTCATGGACAAAAACTCGATAGAGAATTATCGACTTGGTTTCCATCATTAGTTCCTCTAATGCTTGTTGATTGTTGATCATTGTTTTGATATTTGATTCAACTGATTTGCGCTGCGGTTCAAATTCTATGCAATACATATTTAATGAATCCAAAGAAGAAATCTATAAACTTCAATTTTGATCGTCAGATCAGTTTATGATCCGGATAGCATATGTCTTGCATAGAATTCTAACCAAATTGATTTGCCCGTATCATAAGGCAAGAAGATGAAAATATTATTCTCACAACTTTCTCTAATACCAGTAGCTCAAGTATCCTTAAACAACACGGACCAAACGAATCAAATGACCAAGCATATCTCTTTGTCGCCTTTCAACAAACATTAGAAATGCATCACAGAATCTCCAAAAATAGTTGTTTCAAGCTTCTTGAAATAACTATGGCCTACATGTATCCAGCAACAATTCAACTGCAAAAAACCTAACAGATGATACTAGACTTTATAGTACTGGAACCACACATTTTTTCGCAATACAAGCACACTCTAAAAAAACGGAACTTTACCGAACCTTAAAAAAAGGTTCGGTAGATGACAAAAAGCTTGCAAATGTGTTCAAAGTTTCAAAAAAAGAATAAAAGAATCCACGGAACCTTTAAAGGATCTTCCCCTGGGTACACGGGAAGATCCTTTTTTCTTCGAAACCTTTTTAAGTTCCGTAGAGCAAAAAACAGGTTTTGTAGGAAAAGACGGAACTTTTAGGATTTCGTATTAAACCTCAAGGTTTCGCACTGGGTTTCGTATAAAACCATTGTATTTAATGCGAAACCCTAAAGGTTCCGTCTTTTCCTACAAAACCTATTTTTTGCTCTACGGAACTTAAAAAGGTTTCGAAGAAAAAAGGATCTTCCCGCGTACCCAGGGGAAGATCCTTTAAAGGTTCCGTGGATTTTTTTTATTCTTTTTTTGAAACTTTGAACACATTCGCAAGCTTTTTGTCATCTACCGAACCTTTTTTTAAGGTTCGGTAAAGTTCCTTTTTTTTTTAGAGTACAGGTGTCCTAACGAAGGAATCCTACCAGCTGATTAAAACCTTTAAGGCTCATATCTATACCCTAAGTTGGACGTACGAGGAAAGGTCTCCAAGTGTGAGTTGTCGTTTCGAATATAATATTTGTCATTTTGTAGAGTTCAGTGAGTACAACCTCTGATATAAAGGATTCATCCCAACACTGAACTTTTAAGAGACTACAAGGTACCATAAAGAGTGTTTCATAATAACTGTAGATAAAGTGTTAATGGTTTTTTTAATAGTTTGTCTTAATGTAGAGAGCTGAAAATTTCAGAAATAACAGATCTTGATTAGATATATATGTAGTAGAAATTCCAGCTCTCTACACTAAGATATAGTATAAAAAAACCATTAACACTTTATCTACAGTTATTATGAAGCTTCCTTTATGGTACCTTGTAGTTTCTTAAAAGTTCAGTGTTGGGATGAACCCTTTATATCGCAGGTTGTACTCACTGAACTTCACAAAGTGACAAATACTAGATTTGAAACGGTGACTCACACTTGGGACCTTCCCTCAAAAGTCCAATTTATACCTGAACATGAGCATTAAGAGTTTTAATCAGTTGGTGGGATTCCTTCGCAAGCAATTGTACTAAAAGAAGAATTTAATCTCTCGGTAGTGATTCGGTTGATTTACTCTGACCCTAAGACAGTTAGATAAGAAGTTTTGCGAAAGAGTTGTTAGTTCTTTTTGTGTTATCTGTTAAAATCAATGAAAGCTGCACAATATGCATTGTGTTACAGTGAAATCATGAAATTTCTATAGAAACCTGTCTCTGGAGTTATCTTGAAACTGAATGTTAAGCCATAAATTGCTTGACGAATAAATACCACTGGTTTACCCGACTGGACAACCGTATCAGCCGAACTTCGAGTAATATAATACGAATCATTTCCTTTAACACGACATAGTCGAGTGGAACTACGACCAAAGCCAATTGCTAGATATTGACCTGCCTGCACATAGAGAGTAGGTTCTTGAATCTTCAATGTTTGAATAATACCATTAACAGAGGCGTCTGTTGTTTCTGTTGTCAATTTTGTCGGTTTTCCTGCGACTTTCGATGATGTGTGAGCATTGGAGTCGGTAGGACGAGTTGATGAAGATACACTGGTTATCTTCAATGAATAGAAAACATATAGAAGTCAATCTATGAATTTGGCATCAATAGAACTTACGTTATCGTTGTTGCTCGCTATATTTTGTCGCTCGGTTGGTACTGTAGATGATGTTAATTGTCTAGATATGATCGGCGCACCAATTATCTCATCAGATATTTCATGCCGATATATAATAGTAAATTCGTTTTGATCCTTTCCTGGTGACACAATATACAAGAAAACTTTAGGAAATTGTTTATCCCTTGATGATTGTATAAAATTAATTTTGATTTCGGTTACACATCCACCTCTACGAATAACATCCATTCGATTGAATACTGCCATTCCATGCAAAAATGAATCCTTTTTACGAAAATGATCAATAATACCATAATTATCGGTGACTGACATAAGGAAATAAAAGAGAAAAATAATTCATGAAATTACTTGGATTATCAGAATTCTTACCGGAAACATCGGTTTGTTCCATCTATGAAACAAATAAAAGCAAAATAGATGTCGCTTTTTTCTGGGAGCTGTTATCTTTAGCATACCTGTTTCTGTCTAAGATCAGCCTTCAAATCTCTATTCAAATACGTTTTGCAATAATTCCATTGTGTAATATTTATTGAAATTTCATTTGAATTCGAATGATGGTTTTGGTTCTGATCAGCTACATCAAAAGCTACGGGAACGACTTTATTCCCAGTTGAAGGATTCGATGATGTCGTTGTGTTAGCTGATTTGTCGAGAGGAAGAGGTCGTGAAAGATTATCATCATCCTATAGAAAAGAAACATCATAAAGCTAATTTTGTCACTGTAGTAAAAACAACAAGCTTATACCAAGTATTTGTAAAGATCACTAATATTAATTAAACGTCGCAGTCTCTCAAAAGATGCTCCATATTCTGCAAGTAACTCAACAAAATTTACAGAGTTCTTTAGTAAAGCTTCACGCAAAGCATCATCTAATTGCAAGTCCTGTACAATTATAACACAGAAGCAATGATTTATTCGAATACTATGAAATTTGCTTCCTACTGGCCAATCAGTCGCAGATTGAGTTGTTAAAATATCTTGAGCTACTTTATCATATTTGTTCCAGGCCATAGCTAGCTTCAATTTTTTTGAGTTTTGTCTTTGTTCATTGTCAGTCAAAATTGCCGCTAGATATAAATGTTTAATAGAATAAGCTTTATGTTTTTTTACAAGGGAATGAAAGTTGAATCGGACTCTTACCATTGATCTGTGCTTCCAGTATGGCATCATCAAGTCTTAACTCATGATCGTTAGCCTCTAGCTTAAAAGAATTTAACAAAAAATAGCCCTCTTTGGATGTGATCATTCGAATAAATTTTTCACGATTTGCTTTAGTTATAATTGATTTGTCTGGTTTTTCCCCAAAATATTTCTTCTTTTTGCTAAAACATAAAAACGAAGAAAGCATGTAGTGTCATTATTGGGAATACCACTGTCATATGCATACTATGTTTTCAAAGGTGATTTCTCATCGTTCACAATTTTCTCGTACTGTTTTCTTGATCGTATCTGTTCTCCGTATAAAAGCTTGTATTCATGTGCAATCAAATCTGCTGCACGTCCCGTACCCTAAAATATAAAAAGAAATGATACAGATCTGCTCTCTTGATTATCATAAACACACTGTCTTATATCAATGACAATAACAGGCGTTTTAGCTTCAATTGATTCGCACACAGTAAGAATCGAAGAAACGCCACCTTCGATAAGAATTTGTACAATTGGAATCATGTCTGCTGCAAATGTACAGATGTTTCATTTTCACTATGAGATTGTTAATTGAATTTACTTTGTCCTTGTTGAGTTACTTTTCGTGATTCTTGTTCGATTTGCGCACGCATAGGCAATATTAGATCAGCTCGAAGGCGATCAACAAATTTAGCCTTCCATTGTCTATCCCCTTCTTTGAAATTATCATCTAATAGAATGAAATGTGTATGGTTATGGTCAAGAGGATAAGATTCAGGTTCTCCTTTTTCTTGCGGAAATCGTGTCCGATACAAACGTATACGGTCTCGACTTCGTTTTTCTAATTGGGCCAAGAAAGTATCATTAGTATTGTTCTCGTCGTCTTTCGTGGCCTGCATATCAATGAACATTGAAGAGAGAATTGTATATTTCTAAAATATTCCAAGGAATAAATTATGCGCACCTGATTTGATGGAGGATTTAAACCATTATCATTCGACGATGTCGTTGAAGACGAATTCATACGAGGGTTTTGTAATAGCTGTGTGTAATCTACATGCGATCAGTCATCATCATTGAGAAAACAGGAATAAATAAAAATAAAAATATGCAGACCTGTAGTCGCGTACCAACTACAAATGCCAATGCAAGGGATTTTCAATGCACTGTTCGCATTCTTATATCGAAATTTGTCGAATGCCTCACCGACTTCTTTGATTATGCCAGAATGAGTTCCAGCTGTGAAAACCCATGCGTCTAAAACGATTTAAAACCATGTTCGTGAAAGTTTCTTCTCATCAAATGAAGGCTTTACCTGTCGCCATCACCGCGGTTATCAAACCTTGCTGAAGTGCATTTCGCATTCTCGGTGATGCAATCCTGAAATACTTTGCTCCCCCTGCCACTGAAATGATCAAACCAGGCACCGGTAATTTCCATGCACGTCGCATAAAATGAACAATTTGAGCTGCTGACGACAATTCTTCTGTCTGTTTTCCTACTAAAGGTTCATCGTCATCGTTTTCAGTGAACTGTGCAAATGATTCTGAACTAGTTCGACGACATCTCGATGTTGATACTTCGCTTGTTACAGATGATCTGTCGTGAGGTTTATCTTGTTTCCTCTCAATAGGCTTGTTCTCTTGTTGTTGCATATCTGTATAAGGGCTCATTTGTATCGTTGCTGTTTGGTGTTTCTCTTCGTTTTTTGAACCTTGCTTAGATACATGATCATTTCCAGTATCGTTCGGCGCTAGTGCGTTAAATGGAAATCGAATGTACTGCGTAGAAATAAGAAAATCGTTTTTCCTTAATCTTATGTTATGTATCAGATAAAAACACTTTACCCAAGACAATCTATCATTTGTTGCAAAGTGTATTTGACCGAAATCGTTTGTCACTGGTGGCTTGGCAGTTCTAGAAATTATTCAACATACACGTTGTAAGATGAAGCGAACAGTTTACTATGAGAAATCGCTGTAAAATGTCGAACGTTGTTTATTAGCTATGAAAGTGCAGATTGTACATGACTTTCTGTAGAAAAGAGACAGGGCAAAACCGAGATCTAATAAAAATTGTGAAAGGGTATGTAGCTTGACGAAATAATGGAGCAACAAACACAATCATCAGGAAGGAGACAAGATGAAACGAAAAATACCTAGTCCAACAAGTGTCTGGTAAAAATATTAATGGGATAAAGTTCTTTTTCTTGATCGATTTTTCATATGCATGTTCTAGACAGACAAGTAGACAGAACTTTAAGGGTGCTCCCTCCCTTTCCGAAGGTGAAAATCAAAATTTTTTCGATTTTTTGTTTTTCATTGATACATATACTCTGAGGTGTTCTTTATCCGTTGAACACATTTTGAGACATCGAATATAGTTTTAAAATTTAAAAAAATCAAAAAGATTTTACGTTTTCTATGTAGAAACAGCAAATTTTTTTCTTCTGCTCCGTTTTTCTCGAAACCAAATTTTATACAAAAAAAAGTGAGTTTTCGCCCTCGTTTCTCAGCCATGGTACATCCGATCGGGCTGAAATTTTTTTCTGACATACTAGACACTATTTGGGGTACGTATTTTTTTTTCAAAAAATATTGCTCTGGTGGTTTTTTACTAGCGCTTACAAAAAAGTCCTATTCGAAAAAGCATGCGATTTTTAGGGCACCTTCGATATTTTGACTTTTTTATTCGAAGAACAAGAGATATAAGGAAACCAAAAAATAATACGCACCCCAAATAGTGTTCACTGTCTGTAAAAAGAAGTTTCAGCTCGATTGGTGTATCACGGCTGAGAAACGGGGGCGAAAAGTGAGGCCAATTTTGCCCATTGTGACTCCAATATCTTCTAGAAGACAGCATCCGAGAACTTTGTGTCTATGACAACTTGTTCTCCACTCAGCAAGATCTATCTGCCCTGAAAGTTTCAAAATTTGCTGATGAGCCGTTTTCCATAAATTCCGAAAAGGGGAGGAGTACCCTTAATCTGTTTGAAGACTCGTCGCCTTTTCAATATTTGGTCTAATCTTGCCATTAAAACTTAATTTTATCTCCATTTCCAAATGATATGAAATTTAAGAAAAGAAAAGTAAAATGTTTATATTTCATCTAAGAAAAAGATTACTTACTGCTGATTTCGTTGCCACTCTTTGTATCGCTCCTCGATCCACTAAATAATAAATATATAATAGAGCATTGAATCTCTTCTTTCAAGCAAAAGAATTTATGCTCTTTACCGTATTCGCTACCGATGTAATATAATCTGTTCTTGATCGTTCTCTTCCAGTACTCATATCATTCGTGTAACAATAGAAGGATGGTAAAAATATCTGAAAAAAAAGTACCAACAACTTTTGACTTATCTAGAAGCTTTTTTTCTCATTCAGGTTCGCATGGTCTGTAAAAAAGGTACATTTTGAAAATTTTCAAATGTGAAGAAGTAATGCATCAAGAGTTAAAAAAAGACTAATTATCCGGATATATCAAACGTACTAGTTCTTGATTATTGCCTGACATAATTATTTTGACTATTCACTATTATGTTCTAAAGAGTTATCAGCGAGCAGTTTACGGCCGTAACGAGCGCACCGATAGTTTAAAGAAAAGAAAGGGGTATATATAATTATAGAATACTGATTCTTTTATTTTCTTTGATTTCGATGATTTACTAGCATTCAGAAAAAATAATGATAAGCTTCAATGGTTAGCCGAACCAGCGCTCTAACCATTAACCTATCAAAGCACGACTAACATACCATTCATTTTTCTGAACGATATTAAATCATTGAAATTTTTAACGTCGATACAATGTGTACGATGCACCGGGATTTAGCGAATCTACTTTTAATCAAGTGGAGATTGTAGAGATTTTTATTCTCTTATCAGAAGATAAATATAAAGAATAGAAAGGAGTATACATACGTTAGCTCTCCTCTCTATTCTTCATATTTATTCTGTTATAAGAAAAGAATTAAAATCGCCATAGTATAACTAATGACAAAATGCATAATCTTTTGTATTCAATTTTTACCTCATTTTTTACAGTGAAAATAAATGTATCTCACCATTAGTTGCAGTTAGAGGTGTTAACCGATCATTTGATCAATGGCGGCGGCGGGAAGCTCCCGCCGAGGAGGTCATTTTCGGTGGCGGCGACGACAAAATTTTTCCTATGTTATCTCACAGGGTCTTTCGTAGATCCCTACTGTTAAGACAAACATTAGACGTTCTGTTCTCACAGACTTATAACGCTGTTTTCCTCTTAGCACGCTCATGTCTTTTTATG
>CAJNOL010003935.1:0-18525 GCA_905250125.1 Rotaria sordida | reverse complement strand
AAGAAATCTTCATCGACATCTGCATTTGAATCCTCTTCGCTTAATGAGGGTGTGGGTGTGTGGGGTGTGGGTGTGGGTGTGAGGGTATGGGTGTGGGTGAGTGTGGGTGTGGGTGTGGGTGTGAGGGTATGGGTGTGGGTGAGCGTGGGTGTGGGTGTGGGTTTGGATGTGCCTGTGCGTATGGTTAAGAGAATATCCACACCCACACCCACCCACACCCTACTTATTTACAACACGACAAAATATAGCAAGAAATTAAATCGGAACGTTCGTATTGAAATGAAGTTCAGACAATAGTAGTTCTAACTCTACGAATACTTTCATGTTCATTTCTTCTGTAAATAAATTTATAAATTTTCTTTAAATAAACTTTTACAAAGAAAATATTACTATTCATTATTTACTTCTAGATATTAAATTTATCTTTAGTTATAACAAACGTCTTCATTTTCCTATACAGTCAAGAAAATGTCTGGTCAATCATAAACAAAACAAACAAAACTATTTAAATTTGTTTGCAAACAGGCAGCATTAATGCGGGAACCTTATCGTAATTCACCTTGGGCAACAAATCAAATTAGTAAAACAAATAAAAAAAAGAAAATTGTTCGATAAACATCATCATCAGTTGAAAAAGTACGTATCATCGAAGAATACATTTCTCCATATTTAAAGCATCTTCTAGTTGGTTATTATTATTATTATTCAATTTTCTTTATATAGAATGAACAATTGTCAAAAAAATCCAATCATTCGAAAAACACAAATCATACTGCTTTCAATGAATACATTTAAAGATTGTTTAAATGGAATTTTTGTTTTTTTCTTTACTTGTGGTATTAATGTATATAATTGTAGCAATGTCGTGGAGATGTGCTATTGAACATTTTCTGTCAATGTATCATACAAACTAAATGTGCATGATTAGAATAAATCTTCCTTTCTTTTGCAATTCTCGACAATTAAAAAGAGTATGGAATCGTATAAGAATTCATAGGAAACAAAACTGTAATTTTTTCAATAAGTATCTCATAATCAATTCTTAGTAAACAATGAGTGTGAGATTGAAACATTATACGGGCCGATCGCATAAAACTAAAAACGATTTAACTTTTTCTTAGGTTAGGTCAGTAGGCTTTCACATACACTACAACAGCTAATTGACTAATCAGAATATAGAATAGCCTCCATAATGTCGAGAAAAATATGAATACGCTTCGCTTTCAAGTTCTAAAAAACGTTTTCTCCATTTATAAGAGCTATAACACTAAAAAATCACGATCTGTAGAATAAGAAACAAAATCAGACTACTATTATTTTACAATATTTAATTTTTTCTGGCGACAACACAGCTATTCGTTTCTCTACCCACGTATATTTTCCATTGATCAACCAATCTATTGAATGATTGGCATATTAAGAAACGAACTGAGATAAGTCATTTCAAAAAGATGATTCATCTTTACATTTTCTTTTTCAGTGAGCTCATTGCTTAATATGGTCTTAACTTGTTTGGTGTGATTTCGGTCAGAGTCACCTAGCATCCTACAAGATAACTCAAATAACGTCGTCTTGAGACTCTCTAGGACATTCATTGCTAGAAATCATGCTGTAAACTAATATCAAACTATTTATTTGTATAATTTACGCAAAACTAACATCCAATTCGTGTGTCTCGACTCCGATTGCTTTTGATCAAACTTTATACGAAATTTTTTTTTGCAAAAATAATGGTTCTTTTTTTTTAAAACTAACCTCAGATTTGAGTTTTTTTACCTCAATTACCTTTGATGAAGTTTTACTGAGAACCTTTATCAGTATGTAGCGATTGAAGAATGAACATACTTAACTCACTTGCGTATGTTTTTTTCATTACAGAGAACCAAATGGAACAATTCTTTTTGTCTTAACTCTGTATCTCAAATTAAAGATTTACCTTCGTGGTATATAATATCTTTTATCTGCTTCCAGATATTATAGTTTTTAGAAATAATAGCATTTAATTCTATATTCTCACACTGGCTTACTCTATGTATATCACAAATGAGTGGTAGTTGTTCTAAACATCATACTGCACTGACCGTCGGTATAATTGGAAATGGTAATTCAGCGTTTGTAGTCAATGGTTTGACTTTCAATCTGTCGAGCATGTTGGAGACAGCAATCACTTTCACTGTCAAAAAGTATCGTGTTGAATTGATAGCAATACATTTTGTATCGTTTAGCTTGATATTTTTATCTATATTAATGATTGTTCGATATCTTATGTCACATCATTGGACTAAAAAAGATACATCTTCAGAACCATATGAAAAACGATGTAAACATGACACTATAGAAACTCAAAGGACGGATTGTGTTGATGAAAAAGTTAGAATATCTCAGAAGAATTGCTTCTATAACTACATTTAATTTATATATAGCATCTTGTAACACTGGAAACTGATATTGTAGAATACCAGAATTACTTCGAAAAGGTTTTTTTTGTGTAATCACTCTTAGATATTTGTTTAAAAATCTACTACATATTTAGCTTGACCATGCTTTAAATGAACTTAATAATATATTACTCTACGATACTGAGAATATCGATGCGTTTCAAAATTCAATTAAATCCATTGAAAATATGTATGATGTTGCACAGACTTCATCTTCGATGAATTTTTTTGTAACAATGAAACTTATTGACAAAAACTTTACTGGTAAGTAACTAATTCACATTCCACTTTGATGAAATTGTTTAGGTCTTTGTATGATTGTTATAAAAAAAACATAAAATATATGTTGTGGTGTCGTGAAAGATGGCAGGTGACATTCAGAACGTTGCACTGTATGTATCGTTATATGAAATTATCACATAATATATGTCATGTGAGTATTTACAAATGATGATGGATGGATCTATAAATTGTTGTTTTTGTACAATAATCTGACTATTTCAATTATTTAGAGTGCTATTGTCGCTGGTATAATACCTCAGCTTGCTTCGTACATATCTGAAGTATTACATTTGGAGAATTTAGATGAAACTCACGTAATGATTTGTATTTTTTTTCTCATTACGATTCGTTCAATTAATGTAGTCAGTAGCAGTTATATTCGAAATCATATTAAGAATATTTCATACAAGCACTCAAATCGAAGAAATGAGACATCACTTGATAAAGAACAATTGTTGCACAGTTAGTTACACAATGATGTGTTTCTAATACAATATTCTTAATTTATGATTGTTGGCATTACTTCGAGTGGTACAACACACGAGAAACAAACTGTTTCGATCTATTATATTTTTTACTCTCACTCAATTGAATGAAGATAATATAATTAAAATTCCATTAACAAACGAGGATGGTAAGGGAACAACGAAGTTTTCTATAAACAATATATGATATATTTTACTTTCATTAATAGTGCCTGTCCTATTTCGCTTATACTATGAATTAGCGGTGTCAAAAACCCAAATGGCTTATGAACTTAAGTGTAGCGAGATATTGAATGGGTTTTTTAGCATTGGACGTTGTGAATGGCAGTCTTTCAATATTGGGAAAAGTTGATATTTTTCATTCAAACTATTCATGTTAGAACAAACAAATCGAAAAACAAGATTTATGGACAAAATACACATGTGACTTTACCTCATTTCGTACATATCTTCTTTATGCAATCTTTGATTCCATAGCTTAGAATTTTCTTTTCAAACTGTTGTTAAATTTTAGTTATTTGTATTTGTATTTGGAATATGTATCGTATAAACATTGACTTAAATATATATAGTCAGATAAAGATAAAATAAAGATCTGGACTCCTGTTGCAGTGATTTTTAAGATAAGAAATGGATTTTTTTTGTTAAGAATAGGTAAAAAAGAACAACGAAATTTATATAGCTAGATATCAATTATAACAACTTAGAAAAAGTGATAATATACATATTCTAGTGTGGCTTTCTGTCTTAGTAGCAATCAATTGGTTTAAATATGCAAGAACTGTATCTGCACGTGTACTGTGATTATATATCGTGATAGAAATTTAAATTAGATGGTCAGCGTAAAAAATCTAAATTGAGGAAGTCGTACTAGTTATCGTCAAGAAAAGTTTGACATATATATATATACTATATCAGAGGGCGATATTTAGGAAAACTCAAAGGCTTATTTTTATTCAAAATATTCAAAACTATTGAAGAATGTGCAATCCTTCTCTGGATTATACGTACACAAGTATTGTAAGCAATAGTTCAAATTTTGGAGTACTGTAAAATCTAAATGAAATAGTCTTCTAATTCAATATAAGGTTGTTAATATTGATCATTTTATTCCGAATTGAATTATTATTTGTAGCAAGCATCCTAACATCTGTCATCGATGACATGATGACAAAAGTTCGAGTTATTTGTAAGTTTTTATCATCATTGTCAGGACAATTAATATGATCCAAGGTCCATCAATATTCATTGTACATATTTAGCAGTCTCGTTTTCATTACTCAAATCTACATGAAAGAAACGGTCGATTAAGCTAGTGATCAAAATAATTGATACATAAATCTCCATATCGTTCTGATGATATGATTTCTAAGAGAAGAGAACTAAACGTCGTTTATGTCAATAATCATTGATGAGGTTTAATTAACTTGAAATTATAATTATCGTGAGACTGAAAATAACTTTTTATTACGCATAAATAAATTCTAAATCAGAATCTTGCAAGAAAGTAATTGAATTTCGTTTAAGGAACACTCCTTTCAGTAGAGGGCTTAGCGACGTTTGCGTCGCGTTACTTGTTATGAACATATGTCTCTGAAATCTCAGTTCTAGACGAAACGATATGTATGCATCTTCATCTGTAAAAACTCGACCATATATCAACAAAATCCAATCGGCTGACAAAACGTCAGGATGTGAGAGTGAAATGCTTTAACTTATCATTTTTACGCGATGAATATTGTTTTCATCGGGTTTCAAATTAGCACGATTGTGACAAAAAATCTGAAGATATTTGAAGGGCAATATAGATTATATTTGATTTTTTTTCCAGATGACGTTGTGAGCGGAGGTACTTTGACAAATTTATTAGCTACATACTCATGACTGGGGTATGGGTGTGAGTGTGTGTTTGGTTCTTCTCTTCAATTGCACTCATACCTACCCACACCCTAATATTTTCTCATTTAAGTTTCTCTTTATTCTTGTTTTGAATATTTATAATTCATTGTTAATACTAGAACAGTTATTAAATAGCTTAAAATATAAGCATTTTGTGTAATCATGTTACGATTTAGACCACCCAACAAATGTTCCATCGGCTGTTCGTTGCATTTGATGCACTTCGACAATAGCATCAGGTTGAATTGGTCCATAGATGTGTGGAAATATCGAATCAAGAACTTCATCTGAATAGTGTTCCCATTTGACGGGTGACAATAATTTCGTTGTATCGATCACCAGTAATACAAAATCACCTTCGATTTGTCGACAAAATCGATTAGCCACTTTAAGCAAAAGTTCATCACCAGCTGTA
This sequence comes from Rotaria sordida, assembly GCA_905250125.1. Classification (NCBI taxonomy): domain Eukaryota; kingdom Metazoa; phylum Rotifera; class Eurotatoria; order Philodinida; family Philodinidae; genus Rotaria; species Rotaria sordida. The sequence goes on along the minus strand of CAJNOL010003935.1, from coordinate 13,006 downwards.
CAATGAATGAAACCATCTTTTTCGTATTCAGCTGGTAGATATGGCGTATTCTTAGGCCATGCTTGCCAACGTTTAACAAGAACAAGGTGATAGATAAGACTCATTCTCTTCTCTATTTTACAGCGTAAGAGTGGTGCATGCAATAACAGTAAAGGTGAATAGAATGGAAGTGCGCAGAACACGATTTAGATAGTGGACGAATACGTGGAATGGCTTGCTAAGAAAATCTGAGCCTCCACAGTCACTATTTAGATTGTATCTGCTGATAGAGGGCACTTGTCGATGTTCTGAACTTGATCGAGCAACGTCTAGCTATAATAAAGTTGCTTGAAATTCCATGAAAATAAACATTATTGTTCTTAGATATAAGAACGATTTCACTTTTTTCACACTTGTTATATTGTGAGGGTGTGTAGGTGTGCATGTGTAAGTGCAGTTGAAGAGAAAAACTAAACGCACACCCATATCCTGCCGACAAGAAAAACAATGTTTTATGATCATAAAACATTTTTTTTCTCGTTGGAACTAATATATTATTTCTATTGTTTTATTTGAATAAGTTCAAAAGAGAGCTTTATTTTCATATTCTTACATGTAACATCTTTAGTATTTAATTCATTATTGGCATTCAAATAAATGAAAATCAAAAATGAAATCGCGAGTAAAGTGTTCGTAATTTAGCGAAGATTTTTATGTGTTTGAGGAACAGTTGGAGAATCATTTGGGAAAACATGATTTAGAAGAAATCAAAGAGTTTTTATTCGTAGCAGCATAGAAAGGACGTAAATATCATCCAAATTTATTTAGTTTTCCGTCTATTCTATGTTTATTGAAATTCACACTTATAGAAATCAAATTCTGAATAGTGTTTCGTCTTCCTATAATTGCTAACTTTGGTTTTTATAGCAATACAATAAGTTTTATTGAAATTAAAATGATTTTGTGTTAGAGAAATTTTATGAAAAGAAATGATCGGATTAATAATATTTGGATGAATACCCATGTATCCATTTTTTAATTTTCGACGCATCCCCGAGCGTTTGTCAGCAATATAATTTCACGCGTCTGGATGCAGCCAAAATGCAACATTTTTGGGTGCCCTAACGCGTTCTAATAGAGAAACCCATCCTGACGCTGTTTATTGTTAGAAGTGTCGAAACGCGTTTTAGGATATCCAAAATTTGTTAAATTTTAAAAAATTGTGCTTTATATCATGGTATCGATCCATTTTCATCGCTACATGATATTTTTATTTCAATTTAACACATTATTAAGTTATTGAATAGAGTGCAACAAACGAAATTCGATCATGATGCCTACAGAATGAAAAACATTGAACTTATCACGAAGCTATAAATATTCGTACAGTCTTATCTGTTATTATCATGTGACTTTTTATAGAGAAAAAGATCAATTTATAGCAATTGCTTCATTAAATAATATAAACTTTGAAATATTTTCATTTTTTTAATTTATCAGTGTCACTTAAAATTGCATACATGACATCGGTTACATATGATTAACTTTATAAAAAGAATAATTATAATTTTTGGATCACAGAATAAGAGAAAAACGGTTTTTTCGATAATTAATTGCTTATTTAATAAATGCTCAATGGATGTAGCATCTTAACTTTTTTGTCTTTTTAAAGTAAAAAAAAATTAATTCAAATTTTAAATTCAAATTAAGTAATTATTTTTTCTTTTTTACTTTGAATGAAATTTTTAATCATAGCGAAGTGAAGATAAATTTTATAGAATTTACTTTTCAAAAAAAATAGTGGAAATTGTAGAAAGTAAATTTAAAGGATTGCATATTTTGTAGACGATTATATGCATTTTGTTTTTTCTGTCACGTATGACTCTTTAGTGTAAGAATGAAGAAGCAGAAAAAACTTTCGACTTTAACACATAAACATTAAATGTATTGTAAATGCGTTCATAACCAACCCAGATAAAATATTTGTTGCACATGGATGCATCTAAACGCCCGATGGCAATAGTGTCTGAATGCACATTTTGTGTTCTGACTGCATTTAGACGCTATTTTAAGTTGTTTTTAGCCACATTCAGACACAATTATGTGTTTGTATGTCTAATAGGTTTACATGGAAACTAACTTTGATCTTCATGTTTGAGTTAGAATAGACACTTTTGCTTAATAATTAAATTTTATTTATTATGAAATTTAAATTAACTACGCTTAACATATGTGTTATACAAGAGCGAAATTGATTTCGTGAAAAAAAAGTGCTGGTAGTGACATATAGCAAAATAATATTATTGTAATACCGTTTTCAAATGAATGTTCTATACATTTCAAAATTTGATACATGTACTCATCTGTTTCTATTTCACAGATTAACTAAGTCTTCATGACTTTATATGCTGAACAACAATATGATGAGATTTCTCGTATCCAACTATTTGTGTTTATATGCTGTGTCATGCAATGCTAGCCACTGATATTTGAAACTGTAGATTATCAAGAAGAGTCCTCTTTAAAAATTCGAAACGCAGTAAGACTTAAATACGTCATCTATATAATTAAGTACATAATTTTTATGCTTTTTTAAATAAAAAATACGTAGTTCAGTTTACTGTTTGAGATCTAGTCACGCGTACTGTGACGAAGTAACCTGCATTATTGATAGCACTATGTGAATTTGCAGCTAGAAACGTATTCAGATGCATCTTGTCTATGCAAAATAGAAAAAGAAACTACATTTACATGCACGACTGGAACTCAAAAGCATTAGTTGCATAAAGGAAAAGCGCATTCGGATGCAAAAGTAAAAGCAATTGCATTCAAACGCGTCTAAGTTAATATTATTTCCAGGTATGAACGCATTCCATTGCAAAAATGATACTGTTCGCGTTGAAATACGTTTAAAAACTACTGTAAATCAGTTGTGATGCGTTTTATGATTAAATGGGTATTAACTATTGGTATACTTATTAGATTGTTTAGATTAATAGCAAACATTATTGAAGATATATAGGATTTACCATCAAAATACTATTGTGGTATTTGTAAAAATACAAGAGCCCTTTTGATTCTCTCTCTAGATAAACACTATCAGGATATCAGTTTAATATTGTCATTCGTGAAGTCCTTCATAAACGTTTAAAATTAAAATGAAACTAAAAGCTTATTTTTAACATCTAATACTTGATCATCATTATATGAGTTACAAATCTTCTTACTATAAGTTGACACTTTTACATGGAAGTTGGAGTTCTATTAAACTCCTGTTCATTTGACAACTTTTCAAATAATAATGAAAAATTTCAGCAGTGAAATACCGATCATGAAAGCAGGTACAGAAATAATCAACTCTTTAAAATGAAACTGCATACAACATAACTTTTTACGGTCACAGTTATAGTAGGATTTTCAAAAAATCTACAGTTGGAGTTGAATTGGACTATAGAAAACAGAGGTGCAGTCGACGAAGTGATGGTTTGAGAAATACACATGATAGCTGGAATAGTACATAGACGAAATTGTCCATCTCTCTCAGTTTTTCTATAGTCATTCCCATTAAGAATCAAACATGATTTATAATCATTTGCGCTTTTCTTGTTGAAAGAACTGTTTTGATTAATAATATAAAGTATTGTATCCATTTAGGTCAAAATTCTTTAATGGATTGTGACGAGATGAACAGATTGAGTTGAGAGTGAACCTCAGCGTATATCAAGGCTATTGTAGTGTCAAAAGAATTAAAAACTACCTCGAGCTCTTTTAGAATATTAAATATTCGTTGAGCCTAAACGTTCATTCGACATGCTAATATAGTTCTTGATCGAATAGAACAATAGTAGTTTTATTGCTTTATTCAGGATGTAAGGGCATATTTCCTAAAGGAAAGTGTTATATTATTTCAATTAATATACAGATAATGAATATTTTTATAAAACAGCAAATATTTCAGTCACTCAAATATAATTTTTCCAAAAAAAGACTAAAGTCAATGCCACCTTTTGCTTTTGTATTCTACATGTTGATTGTCATAAATATGACACGAGTATCCCAAAAAAAGTCTTGTCTCGAATTCGTCTCCTCAACGTAAGCTGATTGTAGAGAATTCAAAAAAAAATTATTTTAGGTTGAAAAATCAAAGCATAAGTGTATTATACATTCATTTTTATAATTAGTTTCTTCTTATCTGTTTACTGTAACAAACCTGATGCATTTACTTTCTAAAAAATAAATGATTGATAAATAGTTCAAAAGAGATTATTAGTACTATAAATTTGTTTTTTTTCTCAATTTATAATACTGATGAATTCTACATATATCAAAAGTTTGTAATAGCAGTATTCAATCTCATAATGAAAATTTGAGTTTATGATCACATAGAAAAAGATTTTGATACAAGAATTTATGTATCTTTTAAAAATGACAAAAAAAATCACTTTTATATTCTTCAATCAAACTGCTTCAATGAAATCTTTGACTTTCTTTCAATAAGATCATATTACTATCATATCTTATTATAACATATTTAACAGAAAAAAACTTCCATCTAGAAAATATTCTATGTATTATTATTCACTGAATATAATATTCAGAAAAGTTCAAAACTTTCAAGTAACTCTCTTTCCACAATAAATATGAGTCCTCCTTGAAAGAATGATATGTCAAACATAATCGAATAACTTAGTAAACTGTTACATTGTTCTAACAATATTTAATACACAAGTTATCATTTATTTTTACAGCATGAATGTCTGAACAAAAATCCTATTCATGTGCGTTAAAATAAACATAAAGAAATGATAGTTCATCTAGTAAATCTATCTTACGTAACGCAATATTAATTTAACCCTTATCCTCCACAGCGGTTCCAGAAGAGTCACTGATAAAATAACTTTATAAATACAATATTAGCCTCTCTAATATGCCAATGATGTGGTCTGATCCATCGAATGTCCTGCTCTTAGAATAGGACGGCTCGATAGACTCAGCGATCATATGATGGAAAAAAGGGAATTGAACAACATCATGAGACTTGAGTTTTTTTCTTTAATCACATTATTGAGTGAGCAGAAGCAACATATATCCCGTACTCTAGAAATAATGGGAAAAGAACTGTTCTGAGCCATTTTATGATCTCAGAAGAAATTTAATTCATAATAAATACTATTTCAACTTGTCATGAGTTGAGATTTATAATGCATATATTAACTTTGTTCTTGATTGCTCTCCATCTACATAATAGTGTGTCTGAGCATGTGTAATTCGTTAAGTTATCATGAAACTTTTGAAACATATTTTATTCATTAGTGAATTTCTTCATCAATTAATATCGCACAGAAATTCCAAAAGATCTCTATTGCCTATGGGTATAGAATATTTTTTTTGAAAAATTTCAATTTTTTTAATTTTTTTCAAAATTATCGATTTTGAAAACCCAGTATTTCAACGATGAAGCAATGAAAAAAAAATACTCTTTTTACCAATTGATAGTCCATGATGTTTACTACAAAGAAGTTTCTTATCGTTTTTGAATCCAACACTTCCTTTATTTTCTACAATGTTTCTAAAAATGACAATTCCAGTTGCCAATGGGGGGTACAGAGTTAACAATGAAAAAAAAAATGTTTACTGTTTGTCTGAATAAGCATGACTCTTCCTTGAAGTTGAAAGGGATGATAAGTAAAATTTTTATTTTTTCCAGAAGAAAGAAAAAAAAGAATGTGAAATAGAAAAAATCTTCAGTAAGAAAAAACATCACTCAATAGAATCATTATGGCTTCTTCAACAGCTATAGATATTCTACGTATAAGTCAAACATATACACAGTATACTAGTCGCATTATACTCATTATTGGAATAATCGGAAATTTTCTTAATATTTTTGTTTTTACTAATTTCAAAGCGTTTCGAAATAATCAATGTGCTTTATATTTTGTAACCGAATCAATATCAAATATATGTCAATTAATAATATATTTTGTTATATATGCATTAGTAACATCAGATGGCATTGATCCAGGAAATTCAATACTTTTTTGGTGTAAATTTCGTGCTACAATGATTCCATTATGTACAATAATTTCATTTTCTATAATATGTTTCTCTGCTTGTGATCAATATCTTTCAACAAATCTTCATTTCAATTTAAGAAAATTGAGTACAATTAAATTGGCTCAAATTTTAATATTTACAGCGATTGTTATTTCAATATTACATGCCATTCCATTTTGTATTTTTCTTGAAATTCGAGCATCGCGATGTAGTGTTTTCAATCCAATAATGTCTCAATATCTATCATTTTTCTATTATCCAATATTATCTGGACTTCTACCAATTTTCATAGCATCATTATTTAGTATTTTAGCATATCGCAATGTTCGACGAATTGTTCGACGACAAATACCTATAGTTCGTCGACGACTTGATCGACAATTGACAGCAATGGTCCTTATTCGTGTTATTACGTTTGTTATTTTAACATCACCTTATGCTATTCAAAGAATGTATACATATATTGCAAAAATTGATCCATCAAATCTTTTTCCATATGCAATTAATATTCTAGTGGGAGGAATTATAAGTTCATTTTTCAATTTAAATTATGCGGTAACATTTTTTAAATGATACTATTTTTTTTATTATTATTTACATAATGTATTTTTTATTTAGATATCTTTTTATATATTTATGGCATCTTCATCAAGATTTCGTCGTCAGGTGAAATATATTTTGCTAAAAAACTTTTGGCGACGATTGAAACAATGGTTTTCTTGCAATGAAAATCAAATTCATCCAGACATACCGACGCAATCAGTTGATTCCGGCATTGAACTACAATGAAGAGATCTTGACACTAAATTTTTACAGACTTTGCTTTATTATCTTATATAAATTATTTTTGTTTGTAATATATATTAAATAATTACTGTTCATGTCGAGATTTCCGTAATCTTATTTTTTTTCACTTTTTTTATGCATGATGAGGTTCCATAGAGCACGTTGAGTTACATAGGAAAAGTGTCTCTCAAATAAAGGCCTCTGTCGGATAAAAAAAAACTATATGAACCTTGCCGACGAAATACGAGCCATTCTATTATTTTTTTTCTACTATACATCTGGTAGAGAAATATTTTTTCTCTCACCTCATGTATTTAGAGATGTACTACACTCCTTTATATATACGGCTTTTTTAATAGAAGATCTTCGAGTCAATACTTAGACCCAAACATTTTCTATTAAAAACTGTTGGCTATGAAGATTTCTGGTTTGTCTAAAAGTATATAGGAAGACAACAAAAATATTTCTCTACCAGATGCATAGCGAAATAATATATTGATAGAACGGCTTATATTTCGTTGACCGGATTCAGAAAATTTTGTTAGACGCGATGAAGGACTTTACTTTCCAATTTTTTAGAGTGGGTTTGTCAGGTAAAGCTCTTTCGAAAAATTTCATTAAAAAGTAGCCTCGTGTTTAGAGACTTAGACGTTATCAAAAAGTATCTTTTATCAAAATTTGATCACTACTCCACCTTTGATTCTTTTCAATTAATATCGTCTGTGGTTCCCCCCGATGAAATTTTGATGAAAAATATTTTGTAATATAATCTAAGTTTTTAAACACAAGGACATTTTTTAAAGTTTTTCTTCTGTTATAGAGAAAAAATTGTTTTTCTTCAATAAGAAATTAAAACAAACTACAAAAGCTACTTGACTTTTTTCAGGCAAGATGTTTAGAATCACATTAAAAAGTGAGAAAATCTTTTAATCTGAAAAGGTTACTTCATTTGGGAACTCTGAACATCCTATTTCTCACAAATCGTTTCGGTTCAAAATATTTTATACTTCTATCATATTGGAATAGGCATAGAAATTACTTTTTCTGAGTCAATTTTATTCTATACAGTAGAAGAAAATATTTCTAAAGTTTCACAGAACGAAAAGAATCTTTTATTCATAGTCGTATACAAAATTGACATTTTTTGTAATGAAATCTAAGATTTGAGATTTTTCGAAAGTTTGTTGTTTGAAAACCTACTCTAAAAAATTGAAGAGACATTTTTCCTAAGCAATTCAATGCACTCTATCCAACCGTGCATAAAAGCTTGCGAAAATTTTGAACTGTGTACACCTAAATATCTTCTGAACGACAACACTTATTGAGTTATAATTGTCTTCTTTAATGTAAGGTGAATACCATAGAATTTTGGTTTGTTATAAAATTTGATTATTTTTAAAGTGATCCAGTGATCAGTTAAAGACGGAACTCGGTTCAAACAGTTCGTTTTCATTTTGAGATCATTATCCCTCCTCCCTCATAATGGTATGATGTGTTATTTGGTATTGCCTTTTTTAAGAAAAAGCGGAAACTATTTTTTTAAAATTTCTTTCTGTGTTAATGTTTGTTTGATGGCATAATTCAGTATTCTCTGTAGGCTTTCATTATGTTTTTAATTCTTTTCTTTGTTTGACAGAACATACCAAGATATCGGGAGTATCAGAGTCGTTTTTTGAATTAAACCTTTTTACTATTATACAAAACAGTGCTTTTTTTTTAAATTAAAACGCCTTTTTTTGAAAGCTTTTTGCGATATTAATCTTGTCAGTCATTTTCTCCACTTAAAAAGTAAGAATGTGAAAAAAAATTGCTGTCACGTTCTGCATCCTGGCATGCTGTTTCAAACAGAAAGGAAATTCAATATGTAAAACGAGTGTTGACAGTGAACTTTGGATTGTTAAATGAATTTTCGTTGACTCTTGTATGATGAACATTTCTTTCAAATATCATTGTATAGAGCTGACAATTTTCCTATAGACTCTCCACTGCATTTCAAATATATCTTGAAAACTTTAGGCGATTTGAATATATGTACCTGGCGCGAAATCGATTTTGAGAAAGGAGTGGCCATAATGATACTGTCGATTTTCTCGCCTTGTTTTTTTCGAACTGTAAACGATATCCACTAATGTGCATTCTTGGCTACTTAAGAACTATTTGTCAGTTATAAAATTGTACGGAAAATGAATTTTCTTATAGATTCTTTTAAGTCATTGCTAGCCTGATGATGGATATGACATGTTGATAGACATAAAGTAAAAAATAGTTGTTGATGAACGCACTTATTCGAGTAATTAATAATAGTTCCGAAAGCTGTCTAAAATCTAATTACTAGGTTTAATTATAACAAAAAAAAATGACGTTTGAAGTTATTTTCAAGATGCATTGGATGGGTGTGTGGAACTTCTTCTGAATAACACTCACACCCATTCGGCTCCGAACCTAAATTCACCTCATCAGTCCCTTAAAAGAAGCTGTATTTTTATAACTAGTTGGTAGACTACGTAGTGCTAAGTGGTCTATTTGAATCCATATTAGAGGTATTGTAGTCTTGAAAGATAACTATAACTCCTCCGTAACAAGTGTCAAAATCAACCACACAACGCTCAATGGAATCACCAAGTAATGTTGGTAGTTTTTTGAATTCTTCGACACTTCGGTTAATAAGAATTTACTTGCTTATTACAATCTTCTTTCTTTCGCCCATTACAAAACGAAAAACTAAAGATAAGTTTAACAACAAAACACAATGAAAAAGAAAAATGTCTATATTCACGTAATAACAATATAAATTCAATTTTATTTTGTTACTGTAGTGGTTATTGCTCTTCATTGTTCGTCGTCTTGATTATCATGATCGAAATGATCTTCATATGATAGTCGAGCATCGATTGATCTTCGAAAAAGAGACAAATACGAAGATTAAATTTCTTCCTATGTTAATATTCAGTTTTTATTTGTTTACGCACTCAATATCAGAACATGAGGCATCAATTACTATTCAATGCTTCTTGAGTAACATGATCTTGAATGACTTTATGAATAGCTTTTATTCTTCTCTCACTGATGTCATAATTTACAATATTAAATACGCTCCAAATTGTTTTCCACCCCGGCAATATACTACTTTTGTCCCAACGGACCTAGAATTGATGGACACTTTTCTGACATCCATTTGTTGACGTTAGTATTCTTAGATCATGATCTATTAATGAGAAAAATTGAAAGAAAAGTCAGACATATAATTTGAGGTATTGTTTAGAGAAAGATTGCAAAGTAGACACTGACGAACTTTACTAAAAATATTGCCACAACTAACTCTAACGCATACTTCATCATCTCCATTGGGTTCTATTACCGAATAATATCTTTTCTGACTATATATTGCTTTATACCATACAATATTTTGATTTGATGGAAATCCTTTTGTAATCATTTCTTCAAGAGATATTGATACATCAGGTCTGGCTGTTGGATACACTTGGCAATATCGAGGAACGATATTCAAGCATTTACGCACCCAGACCCTCTAAAACAGAATAAAAGACAATACTTGTGAGATTAGTCACTAGTTTCAAAAGAAATAGTATGATTATGAAGACCCCTTACCAAAATCACCGAATTTGAAACGCGATCGAACCATACTTTTGAATAGTAATGAAGATGGGATCAAAGATTAAAAGAAAAGAAGTTAAATTTGAAAAATAAATATATACATAATCCATTTATATTTGATAAACAAGAAAGAAACATGTAAATAATGACAAAGCAATTATTATAAAAAAATTTCAAGTGCATGAAAAAAAAAGATTTTTGTGCTCAGAATAAATTAATTGATCCAAAATTTTCTTATCATCAGTAAAGAGTCGATGTAATTTGATGATTTGACTAGTTTTCTTAACTGCTTGTCTTGTTCACTTTCGCCGAGTAGCTGCAAAAACATTAACACCTACTACTAGAGTAGGAAGATTTTTTTTTTTTGAATAATATTGTATTCTTCATTTTTCAGTGTATAGATAAATCTCCCGTTTACTGATGATACAGTAGGTCTCTACACATCTTCGATGTCATTAATGGCCAATGCAATGGAATTTACGGCTGAATGTTATGTAGTTGAATCACTTCTTCAATCAACACTTGAATGCGTTTTTAATTCATCATGTTTAAGTACCGTAATGGAATTTTTTCTGGATACTTATTTGACTAATATCAAGCGTCTTGATGCTAATCGAACTCAATATCCACTTCAAACTATTATTTTTACATTTGTTAATAACTGATTCATAAAAAACTGGTCAACATTGAGTTATTTTATGGAATATTACAAAATTTGTACTTCTACTCTATATACATGTACATTCACTGAGCGTAATAATGCTCTTTATATAATAACAAAATTATTAATTATTATTCTACTTTGAATGTTCGAATCATTGTTTTATTAGAATTATCGTTGGATAATGATTGAAATTTGCATAACAAATAAAAAGCATCTTTATTTAACTAATTAGAATAAAACATTCTTTTAGATTTCTTTTTTGATCATCAAGAAAGAGAAAAATAGATTATTTTAGTTTTGATAAAATATGTCGGATGTTCTTTTCAATTTTTACAACATTAGGATGTGTAACAGCAAATAAACGACGATAGATTGTAACTGCTTTCTTATAATAGGATAGTGCTTGTTGACGTTCATCTTTGTCTGCATAAACAACATCTATACTCTCTAATGTCAATCCAATGTCAGGATTTTCAGGCGGAAAAGATTTAGTAGAGATTTGAAGCGATAGATGGAAATGTTTCAGTATCAGATCTCTCTTATCAAGACTTTTACGAAGGCTTCCAATGTTAATGTGCAATTTACTCGAGCAAGAGTGATGAAGAGGAAGACACTTCTTCCATATAGACAATGATCTCTGATAAACTTCTAGTGCTTCAAAATATCTCTACTCTTTCTTAAGACAATATTCATATTGTTTAAATATGTCGCAACATCAGAATGATTTTCGCCAAATACTCGTTTGTAAATCGTCAATTCCTTATTATATGATTCTAATTCACGCTTATAATCACCTTTCTTTCGATGCACATTGGCTAACTTGTTCCAAGCTCGATTTATAGTCACCTTTACCATCCGCTACTCTTCTAAATTCAAAATAACAAGTGCTGATATCCTAATGATCATTAGATAGTTGGTTGAGCAAGAGGCGAAAGTATTTCTCAACATATTCTAATTTACTCATGTCTTTCTGTATTGCATCGAAGCCGAAAATATTTGTTTCTCTAGCATCTCGTTGTTTTTTCATGTGTTCAAAGAGTGATTGTAGATGATAATCATATTATGAACATAAAATCATTTGAATGATTCATATTCCATCGTCATCAATAACAATATTATTAAATCGAAAGATAGATCCGATCATAAAAAGAATCTCTTCCTGTTCTGGAAGAAATGAATTCAACGAAATAAGTTTACCAACAGAAACCAAGAACATTTCTCCAATATGATAAATAAATAACTGAATGAGATAAATTAAGTCAATATTTTGTACTCGAAGTACTTTATTTAATAATCGATATAAAAATGATTGACGAGTATAACATCATAACGATTGTTCAGATAAATAATTTTCTCCAAATTCTTTTAACACCTTTAATTCATCTTTATCATCAGAAGTTGATTTTATTCGAATAAGACAATCATGTAAAAGTTGTGAATGAATAAACTGACTATTTAATTAACTGATTGATTGTCCTTTCTCACTTTTATATTAAAAATATTAATCGATAACGATCCATCTATTTGAGTAAATATAGTTTTGACCTAAAAAATGATGAATGATTTTTCTCTGAAGATTTTCATATCCTGCAACAAAAAATAAATATTTATATTTATATTGATTGTACAAAAAGTGAAAGAGCTAACAGTGAATGAGAAATAGTTATTATATATTTAGTTTGGTGTAGCGTTGAGCCCGTGACTCATTTGCTTTTTTTTTGTTCATACAATAAACATAAACAGAAGTTATTTGTCGAAATTAAACAATTTTCGGAATAATACTTTGACTCAATCGTCCGCTAGCGAAGTGATTAATAAATGTTCGAAGTTATTTTTGAGCTTGAATATTTTCTCTTGAAATCGTCCACAGAAGCATCAAATCAAATTAAGTAATATATTTCGAAA
>CAJNOL010003934.1:0-18528 GCA_905250125.1 Rotaria sordida | reverse complement strand
CAATAAACGCGTTTTCGTGCGTTTTTTTAATGAGCGTGAATGGATCACAGTCGCGGTTCCCGATTGTGCGTTTAAACGCGTTTTTCGAAATTTTTGTCTGACTGGGTCGTAATCTCGTTTTAGTTTCATTGCCTCATCTACGTCATTTAACTCTTCAAAGTTACTTTTGCTGGGGCTTATCATTTATATTAAATCAAATTCCTAATCTTTATTCACTTAATGTCAAACTTTTATATGATAATTATCCAAAGTGAACGGTTAACATATCATTATGTCCCCATCTAAGATGGCTCATCCTAAACATTCATGGTGTGTATAATTATTTGAAAATTGTAAATATATATATTCTTTGTTTTGTAAATTAAGGTAAAAAAAAGACCATGATTCATGCAGAACAATTTTTATCTAAAATATCTAATCTATATTATTCTGAACTTATTGCACAAGGTTATCTGGATCTTTTTGATGGTCAAAAATGGGAATTACTTGTTTCACATTTGACCTATATTCAACTTTCGATTGAATCTTTCATGTTCATTACCAGATTTTTCCAAAGAAAATGTTCTTGATTCATTTTATTCACTATTTTGATTCGAACAAAAACGCTGATTTGTTGCCAATGACGGTCCATATTCGCGAAATATCTTTACGGTACCTCGTTTTACATCAAATATTCTCGTATATCCGAATATTTATTGGCCACCAATATGCACATCATCCAATTTCTGTTTTGATAAATATACCTATCAAGTCGATTTGTCATTATTTAATCCAATTATTTTGACGTTTTATCAATGTCACATCACTCGTATTCAATATAGAAGAAACCGACACCAATCTTATATCGACTTCATTTTTCGATCTCATTGAACATATGCCTCACTTACGTTCACTTTCGCGCCAAGATCTCTCTATATTAGCTGGCTTATCACATGATATTGCCTTCGAAGCGATACGAACTTTACACGTACGAAACAATTTTGAAAAATCTGAAAGTGAAATCCACTATCGATTGGACCTAAATCGATTATGTAGTTTTATTAATTGATCAATTGCACAATTTCAATTCTATTATCGCTCATCGTCATTGACGCGTTTCTCACCTCAAAGTTTTTGCTCGAAAGACATTTCATCATATGTGAGAGTGAAATGAGATGGTTTCATGTTTTATGAGACAGTTTAATGATATCTTTGAGAATAATAAGTTATAATTGAGTACGAAAAACTAATCGATCTTTATCGAGATGATAATTTTTAATTTCATTGAACGAAAAGCTGGCTCAGACCACTTGAGTTTCTGAATAGAGTTTTAAATTTTATAATAGTAGTCTCCTTATCAATAAAAAGAAAAATACAAACACAATCATATAAAAATTATCTTCGAATTTCTTTTATTTTCGAAGAAATTTTTGTACGTTGGAAATTAATTTTTGTCTTATATTTATTCTGCTTCAATGGGACTCTAATTCGTTCTCAAATATATCATTAATATATATTTTCTCATTGTTTTTGCTTTTCTATTCTTTGCTTGTCATTGAATATTTTGATTTTAATTATCTAACAATCAAAATTCGTTCAAATGGTATTCGTCGCTAACATATTGTTTGCGATAGATCATATTGATGAGACATTTTTGTTCATATGTTGAAATATTCGATACGTCAAAATGTTTTTAGTCTCGCACATTTTGCATATCAAAAATATACACCAGCTCCAATGCTTAAACTACCTGTAAGTTTTATCATGTCAAATAAGTCTTGAAAAAAACTCAATCTTATATCAATATCTATACAAAAATCAAAATTTTTTCTACATAAGATGTATTGATTTTAATCGTTCTTTCTCCAAAAAATTAGCTTTTCGAGAGCAAAATTATTTTTCGTTTCAACTTAGAAGAAGAATGAATATTTTTCGAATCAGTTTTGATAGAAACTAGAGAGTTTCACACTTGAGAACAGGAGATAAAAGTGTATTTAATCATATATTAGCACTATGTGAGAATCACATGAGCTCTTTTCTAATACTCAACTATCGTAATATTCTGCTGCACAATTAATTTTTTTCGGCAGAATAAAAGATGGAAATAAGCATTTTTGTAAACTTTTTACTTTTACAACTAAAAAATGAAAAGATAAATAAAATTGAATTGCCGTTTTATGTGAAAGTGGCACGAATCGGACAAAAAAAAATCTTTGAGTACAATTCGTGCGAGATTAAAATCTGAAATATGATCGAATCATTTCAAATATCCAAAGGGAATACTTCTTATTGCTGTTACAGTCCATCACAAGATTTAAGTAAGAAATTTCGAAAGAAGTAGCTTATTTTCATTTCGCTTGATTGAAACATGTTTCAGGAAAAAGCACATCATTTATCAAAAAAAATATCACTAACAAATTTTCGCCTTTGCAATAAGTTTGTCTGAGTCAATAATGATTTTTTTGTTCGTCCAATATTTTACATTTTAAACAGAAAAAACATTTTCATTTTACTCGATAGCAAAAGTCAATTCCTATCTGGAATTTGTCTTATTTTGTACCGTTGGACAGTTACCCATCGTGGGAAAAATAACAGCAGAAAAGTTTGTGCGCTATCATGCTGACTATTAAGAAAATGTGTCTACAATGAACGACCTTGACAATGTAACATCGATAACCATTGAGACAATTCTTATCAACTAATACGGAGCATTTGCTAGAAGTCTTTCGAAATTGATGTAGAACATTAAATAATAAATATACCATTAGTGATATCAAACAATGGTGTTGCAATATCAACTAAAATGCATGGGAAAGACTAACGACATTGAGATATTCGAAGATTTTCAAAACTCGTTCGTCGATCAACAATTCTAAATTCGTTGTCTTTGTCTATCATATGGCAAAAAAATAACTCTTTGAATGATGCTATTTCTTTGCTTTCTTCTCCTGAAGACATAAAAGTAAGGAAAATTTTCAACCAAAAACAAATGATAAATCAAATTGTTAGTTAGTTCGATATATTTTTTATTGAAATAATAGAATTGGGTGTGGGGTGTGGGTATGGGATGAAAATCCCTTAATTCACACTCATACCCACACCCACCCACACCACACCTACACTCACATCCACACACCCTAGTCTAATGAACACCTATGAAAGACTATCTATAGATACGAATTTTTTTGACGAAACAAATCTTCAAATATACCAAGCTATAGCAGATATTAATAAATACATATATTTTTTGAAATTTTAGTTCACGATATTTGTTCACTTTTTTTTACAATTAATGTATAAGTGACATGATAAGAAAATTTATGAGAATCTTCATTTGAATATATTTTATTGAATCAATATTAGAATTTAAGACTATAGATAACAAATTCTAAAATGATTATTAATATTTTAACGTTGTTCGATCTTGTAAAAAAGCTCAGATGACGTTATATAATCAAAATAGTATTGCATATCTTTAAACATTGAATATATTTTGATACGTAGATAGATTACCTGTATGGAATAACTATGGGTAACTTTCACAGTTTCAATATACCAGACACTAGTTTTCACAGATCTTTACATATTCAAACTAAAGTTATCAATTGGCACATATAATCATTACCATTTTTTGATACAGACAGATGTATATGTATATATACTATCTAGATAAAGTCGTTTGACAAACCCAAACATAAAATTTCGTATAGGTCTTTGGCCCTGAAACTCTTATTGTCACTGTTGAGTCTCATTAAAATTTATGTGATTGTCTTTGAAATAAACTATTTGTAGATTGAAACTAAACAATTACAATTAATCTTGATAAAAATCATTATATGAAGATCTGTTTGCTTGAAGAAAGATTACTCTTCATTCACGAATGATATTTTATGGCATTTCTATAATATTTAAGTATAGAATGTCTTACTAATATCTAGAATGTAACTCATTAAAATCTTCTAATATTCAGAATTATTGGTTTAGGAGTAATGATATAAATATTTCATTCAGTGATACTTTATAACTATATCTACTATCACTTGCGAATTCATTATTTTTTGTTTTACTGATCTCTGAATAATTTGAAACTCTATCGAATGAATGCATATGTCCATTCAAATATAAAGTCTGTTGATGATGTTCAACTAAAAATGCAAGTTTATCAACTTTGTCATCATCAATCTAGTCCCAATGCAAAATGTAGATGCTAGAGATAAATAATTTCTCTTTTGTAAGTCTAAGTTAATGAAATCACTTTGTTCCATTTTTTAGCAAACTATTTTCCTTTAAGATTTTCTTCAATTTTTCAAGTTAAACAACTTCAAAACTAAGAAAGCTTTCGGAAAAATCTTCATTTACATTAGGAAAAGTTTTTAAATATTCTTTCATAACAGAATAAATGTCAGCTCTAGAGAACCAGTTCTTGAATATTCGTTCGATTTTATAGTCTTTTTAATATTATGCAAAGCGTATATAGCCCACAGATAAATTTTCGTGACGTTAATTCAAGGGGGAAAAAGCAGATTTCAAGATTTCAAGATTCCCAAAGATTTCTAAAGATTTCCAAAGATTTCTAAAGATTTCTAAAGATTTCCAAAGATTTCTAAAGATTTCTAAAGATTTCCAAAGATTTCTAAAGATTTCCAAAGATTTCCAAAGATTTCCAAAGATTTCTAAAGATTTCTAAAGATTTCCAAAGATTTCCAAAGATTTCTAAAGATTTCAATTTAAGAAAATCTACATGCTTTGATAAATCTCTGCTTGAGAATTTGTTTAGTCTCATTTTATACGCGTTGCTATTTGACTTAATCCTTCCACTGCAAAGAGAGTTGTATAAGATAAAATGACTTTGTGACCATGTTTTCGTGTCTTCACCCAACTGTCTCGTCATATAGTCGCATGTATTAGTACAATCCTAACGCTTCAATGAGGTCAATTGACGATGACAAACATGAATCTCTGATTGAGTTCCAGAAAATTCGAACTTTATGTTTTTCATCCAAGAAACACTTTCTACACTAATAGCATTTTTTTGTAAAGTTTCAAAAAAGATAGTCAGGTTTGAGAAATCTAAATTCTTTATTGGCTTCTAACTATTTGTACTCTTGATTTCTCTTTAAAAAAACTGATAGTTTCTCTGAAATACTGTGCGTCTACTGAGAAATCCAAGAGATGAATATCTCAAAGCCTATTACAGACTGATATTGCTCGACCATACTTGCGTTTCGTCAAACTGTATGAGAAACCGTTGTTTTTTTAAAGTAGATTTTCTGGGATGAAAAAAGGTGAAGCTAAATGGCATTCGTCTCAATGTATCACTTCTTCACTTTATTTCAATTGAGCAAAGTATTAGGTGGGAAATGTTGCAGTTGATATTTGATTATAAGTTTAATATTAATATGCAATACGAATAGTATTCGTTATCACGAGTCGCTTGACCGCTCACGAAATTTGACTTAACCTTTCACTTCTACCACCTACTATATTCCTTTTTGAGAATTGCTGTTCAAGAACATGTGCTAATGTAAAAAGATATATTTATTTTATTTCTTGAGACGATCATTTTGTGAAGAGAGTATACTTTTCTATATTCAGTTGACATTTACTAAAATGAATCTTGACGAAGAGCAGTCATCAACTGTGCGGCAACATCTCTCATCGTCGCCAACCTCGACTCCTTAATTTTCTGTATGATTAAGATTTAATTGTAAGTGAATTATTTTCTCGTGCAACACATTTTCAGCAGTACGAAGAAATCAATCAAAACACGTTTTGTGTTCTCATATAGACTGTTAGATATGTGTAATCAATACAATAAGAAGCATTCGAAGTTTTACAAAGTAGGATTGACGTTTTAGTTTGTATAACGAAAATATAATTCACAGGTATGCGATAGTGGCTCTCATAAGCTGTATTCTGACAATGTTTTTCGATAAACCACTTATGGAAATCGGAAAATTGTTCTGTAAGATCTGTTTTTTCGATATCTGAAGCATTGTGAAATTCATATTCTTCAATTTTTGTGAAACAATCCAGGATATGGTTTTCTCTAACAGATACGACCTATCCTCAGTAATGTTGCCCTAAGTTATAGAGACGTAGTAATGTTCCTGATTCCGTACTTTAGATCAAGATTCATTAAATAATTTATATTAAAAAAACTTCTTCTATGAACTGCTGACTTCTTTCTGAGTCAGATAAAGATGCTGCTTAAATTTAACAAAAAAGTGTTACATTAAGTATCGTTATAGATATTTTGTTGATAATCTGCCTGTTTGCTACACACAGTAATTCCTATTTTCTTTCTATTTTTATGTAAGGTCTTTTTTAACTAACATGAGAGATTACGCCTCAGATGAGTTGTCATGTTTATTTTAAGCTTCATTCTATTTCTGTATCTTCCTTTGACATAAAAACTAATGTTACTACGTAACAAAAACTTATTCGTCAAATCCTGACACAAATATTTCCTTTATTTGGAATATAACTTCGGGTACCTTACTAAAATTCTATTCAAAGACGTAACATGTTCATTTCTACAGGAATTTTTCATACACAACAGGAGGGCATAAAACTTGAACAAAGTTCTTTATTCCTAATCAACCGACATAGATAATAAAGAGGAATAATCATTCAGATAGTTATGACTAGTATTCCACACAACTTGTAAAGACATACCAGATGCTGAATAGCTCCAATGTGAGCTTGGTTCTCTAGTGAACTTTCTGAAAGGATGTGAGTAGTAAAAGACTTTAATTTCGCTCTCATGCAAGCAAATGGGTAGTAATATTGCTCTTCTTAACATCTTTAAGTATAATACATTTCTTTAAAACTTCAAAATTTTGAATTCATTGATTATTCTGTACAAAATAATCATATAGTAATATGGTAATTTTAGTCATTTCATAGTATTAGGATTGAATCTAACCTTATGTTTCCATCTCATTATAAGTCTAGCAATGATAGTTCCTTTTCACCAATGCTCGCTGTTATCCAGAGCTATAAATATTGCTTGATAGTGAGATTAAAGCTTGAGTATGACTCCGTCATTAAAATGAAAACTGCGCTGTAAATTCTGCAAAGTCCATATTCTATTGAGAGTATTTCTGAACCAGAGTATATGTGACGGTTCAGAGTAAGCCTAAATTTTTTACTAATCATTTCTAAAACCAAATCTAATTGTAATCTGCATGAGACGATATACATGTTGATGAAGATGGACATTTTATCGATTTAGTACTTCAAAAATATTTCTTTGAGCTTTTTTTTTATGAAATATAAAACTTTTGAGGTGTTTTTAATCTATATAAAAAATAATGTATGTCAATTGATGCCTCTTTTACTCCTCATCTTGCAGGACTCTGATAATGTTAAACATATATCTGGCAAGACTATAGCCAACTAGACTTAGTGCTCAGTAGTGAATTGAAATCTAAAGCCCAAATTTTCGGAGTCTAAACAACATCTCATTATTAGATTCATACTATTTGGACCACCGTTCAATAAATGAAAGATACGTAGTTCGGCTGTTGATAACAGTGTGGTACATTTTACGGTCCTCATTCTAAGGAAAGAGTTATTTATTTATACTTTTGAAGCTTCAATACAGGTCTCAACCATAGAAGAAATATTCGAAATTTAGATCGTAAGAATGAAAAGAAAGTTCAGATGACTTTTAGCCATTCTCTTTGTCAAAAATCTGCTTTTATGTAAAGTGGTACTATCATAGATAATATAATTTCTGCCAGCGAGTTCTTCATCATTTGCTTTTCGTATTAATCACCTTTTGTAGGTGATTTGACAAGTAGGGTGGTTAAGCACATTTGGATAAAATTCAAAGTTCTTATCGTTAAATTAGGCTATTTAAAGTATAGACCTTTTCAGTGTGTACCGGCCAGAATGTTTAAGTTTTCAGCTGTCTACGGTGTTTATAAGATGCTCAAAACTGAAAATTTCAGTAAGATCTCTTATTCTGTTTTCTTGATGGTTAAAGGAAACTTTCCAAATAACATCATAAAAAGATTGACTTCATATTTTTGAAAAAGGTTAAAAAAATATACTAAGGTGAGAATTTCAGATCTATTTTCCTTATATTTGGAACTGATGCTAACATGAATTTCTCGTTTAACACTTTTTACAATCTCTTTTGTAAATATGAAACATATGTATATATCTAATGCTTCTCGCCACCTCTTTCCATTCATCAAAAAAAAATTAAAGAATCTGCTGAAACTTTGAGCTTTAATCATGCTATATATACTGCTAGCATCTTAAAACTACAAGGTGGCGCAAAAGTCACTTTACCCAACAACAAAAAATTGAATATCTTCATTACGGCTTGGTCAAACGGGCTCATTTTTTTTATCAAGGATGAAGGCATATTCACGTTCCAAATCCATACGAACAAGGTTAGTGAAAAATCTTTGTTAAATATCACTATTCACCTCAACAACAAAATTTTACTTGTTCTTACATAAGAAAAGAAAATAATATACTTAACAAAGATTTTCACTAGTCTTGTTCCTATGGATTTGGAACGTGAATATGCCTCCATTCTTGGTAAAAAGATGAGCCCGTTTGGTCGAGCCGTAATGGAGATATTCAATTTTTTGTTGTTGGGTAAAGTGACTTTTGCGCTATCCTGTATAATATCATGGCCGGTACACAGCAACAGCAGCTAACGTTTCAAATTTATAAGTTTGATAGTGAGACCTTCACTTTGACTCCAACATGTTCCATTTCCTTAACTGACGATATAAGCGTCTCTGCTAAAGGTGATGGTTTGTGTCACATGCACTTTTAAAATTGTTCTGCCGTGTTCGCGAAGAAAGAAATTCAAGTTTTGTATATCGAGCTTAATCTGTAGACAATCTTTTTTACAAAACCAAAACTTGTTAAGTTAATTCATTGAAACTTTGACTTTCATAATCAGCTTTTCGATCACACTTCTTTGGAACACCACTCACGGTTTAACTCACGAGTTTATGTTTATTTTCTAAAAAGATCATTTATAATCTACGATTCAGTTGAGTTACATTTAGCTGTTTATGATGAATCATCCAATCTATGGCAGAAGAATTCTTGATGAAAAATATCAAACAAAACATTTTATTATACAGAATCATTTCTGTCCTAAATGTTATGGTCTTTCTGATAAATCTGTCATGGATTGCAATTCAACGTTTAGCGAATCTTAGTTGAGCATTCTCAACAACTTTTTAAAAAAAATAATCCTTCTTTGCCGAAAAGGTTCTTTCTCTCGCGGAAAAATTAGAGATATAACGATACTAGCACAGTAACATGAAAGCGGGTCAATACAAGTCCCATATAGTCCCCATAGTTCAGTACTATATTGTTGCTGGAACATGCGTCATTATAAGGTTTTAAAGGATTCTTAAAGGTTTCTAGAGATTTCTGAAGATTTCTAAAGATTTCCAAAGATTTCCAAAGATTTCCAAAGATTTCCAAAGATTTCCAAAGATTTCCAAAGATTTCTAAAGATTTCTAAAGATTTCCAGGGATTTCAGGGGTTAAAATCTGCTTTTTCCCCCTTGCGTTAATTGCATATGGATCAATGACCATGTAAAAAAATGAAATGAATATAATGCAATTGAAACTAAAAGGAGAGTAAAAAAAATGTAATATTACGTTTCTTCAATAGTTCTTTGTTTACATATTTTATCGGCACATTTTTATTCATCGTACAGGCATGAATGAAAGAAAAAAAACAACAGCAACAATAATAAAAATAATTTTGTGGCTTTTTCTTTGTTGATTGATCTTTTCTGAATCGGTTGCATCTTCAGAAGAAACTCAAAAGAATCATCAACTCAACCTTCCAGCCAACGCTTTTTATTTGAGGACGACAGTTTTGCATTTCAAAAAAAGATATCAAACATACAATACAATAACAATCGTTTTTTTACTCATTTTTAAATCAAGAAAAACAGTCTTCTTGTCTGCCATATTCCTACCGATTTTGGGTGGGTGTGGGTGGGGGTGGGGGTGGGGTGTGGGTGTGGGTGTGGGTTAGGAGAAGACCAACACCCACATCCACCCACGCCCACCCACACCCACACCCTAGGTATTTAGATTTAAATTTGAAAGAGTTTAAATAAAAAATATGTCAAGGAGAGATTAGACTTTATATTGAGTATAGGCACCAAGGAATTGCTAATTTTTTATTAAGTGGAATAATAAACTGAAAATCTAATTAAGTTTACGCGAGACTCTGAATGACTATAGAATAAAGACTTACATCATTCGATTATTTTAGTTGAACGGTATGTACATATGTTTTCTACTCTTACGTTCTTGTGGTCGAATCCATATGTTGGCTGTATCAAAATTCATCTAAGTTTTAGCTCTAAAGGTCTATGAAAAAATGTAAATAAGTACATGAATGGTATCTGCAACCCAGGCTGCATGAGGTGCCCGACGGTTTTAATTTTTTTTCCATCTAGAATATACGGCACCACAGTTATAGAAACGCTACAAAAATTTTTCAGAAAAACAATCGTTTCACAGCATTTGTGTTAGCAGATGTAAAACGCATTAATGCTGACCGGTTTAACGCGTTTCGCAACAATGAGAAAACGCGTTTTCAGAACGCGTTTTTTTCGCAGAAATTTACTCCATGGGTGCATAATTAACTAACTTACATGAAGGATTTTGTTTTTTAAATAATAAAATTTGATTATATTTACAATTATAATTGCAGTTGATTAAGGTCCCTATACATCAGAGATAGAATATCAATGATTTTGTTTTATTTTGTTTAATCAATTTAATTAAAACTTCTTGTTCCTATTAAATGATAGAATCAAGCATCGAACGGTCAGATTGATGAATCTTGTTCAAAATTGACTTATTATCTTATTTCAT
Organism: Rotaria sordida; assembly: GCA_905250125.1. Classification (NCBI taxonomy): domain Eukaryota; kingdom Metazoa; phylum Rotifera; class Eurotatoria; order Philodinida; family Philodinidae; genus Rotaria; species Rotaria sordida. Next base: position 7,665 of record CAJNOL010003934.1, on the reverse strand, counting down.
TTGTACAACTAAATGTATGTTTTTAAAATAATAATTTACTTCAGCAATTGTTCATCGATTAAAATTGTTTAATCAACAACTATTGACACTCTCTATAAATTGCGATAACCTTACATAGATCAAGTATTTGTTTTTCATGAAAGCTGACACTCGCTACAATTTGCAATGAAATATTCTATTTATTAAAAAAACAAAAACAAATTCATAAGGCTTGCAGAAAAAGTTTAAATAAAATACTTTTTTTTAAAATTTAGTTCCGAAATCCAATCGCATTTATAATATGTTGAAAAACAAATTTTCAAAAAAATCCAATCATTTTATAAAAAATGGTTTATAAACTCCTCATCTTTGTTATCAATCCAAAATTCAGAGTAATTTTATGAGATTAAAAAATTATTTCATCTATATTCGCAAATGAGAAGTTGCCCAAAAATGTCGAATTCTATTAGAACAAATTGTATGAAGATAAAAACATTACGAAGCAGACATTTCTAAAAGTATAAATGGATAATGGACGATTGAAATTTTAAATTATGAGAAACAGATTTAAAATCCTTTATATTTCATACATGAATAAGAAATATAGTTTTTATCGAATATAATCAATTGTATTCAATATATTGATATAAACCACTTGAAATTTGCCTCAATTATAATAACAATCAACATTATTAAAATGAACACACTAATGAAATTCAAAAACAAAAGTAGTGCTTTTGAATTAATTTCTTTATCTTGATTTTTATATGCACATTACATGTAGTGAACGGATAATCAATTTAATAGTTTGATTATTTATTAGATTAAAAAACTAGAGAATAACCATTTAATAGATTAAAATGTGGCAAAATAAATACGATACAGAAATTAATTCAAAATCATTATTGTTCATTTTTGAATTTTCTTATAGTATCCAATAGTTAATGGTTGTCTTTGATTCATATAATTCTAGCGAATATTTATGAAAAATTACCTAACTATATTAGTCTTATTGATGATACAAACTTTCGAATAGAAGATGCTATTACAGAGCTTGAAAAATCATTTTTTTAAAACTTATTGAGTTGAAATTTTAGGGTGTGGATGTAAATCCTGTTCTAACTCACACCCAAATCCTTGAACATTCGTTAGATTTTAGCGATATTATGTGGTTGTACATCAAGAGCCACGAAGAGAAACGAAATGAATGTAATGTATGAACAATTCTTATTCATCCAAACTTATCAACTCAACAATAGTATAGCGACAGACAGTAGCAAAAAGCTCTTGATGGGATAGAATCCCTCTGAAACAAAAAAAAATGCAGATTGGATTTTTTTTGCATTTTTTTTATTTACACTCGCTACCTTCATATTGTCACTCACTATACAGAAACGAACGGAAGAAAAAAAAACGATGGTAACAATAATAGAAATGCATTAGTATGTGTATTTCTTTCGTTTGTTTATTCTTTGTTAATGTACTTTTTTTGTTGCACTCTTTAGAAGAAATCCAGCAGAACCATAATGCAATCAACGTTATAGACAATTTTCTATTCGCGGAATAAACTCCTGTGTTTGCACAAAAGCATCAGACATGTATTACAATGATGGTGTTTTTTTTTGTTACTTTTGAATTAAAAAAAAAAAGTTCACGTCTTCAACATCGTTGTCGATTTGTAGAACCCATGTTATTCATCAATGCATGAAAAAATAGCAAAAATAAGATTCATGCCTATTATATGAGTGTTCGGTATTTATAAGAAAATTTGAAACTAAGAGCATGTTTTAAAAAATGCAAACGAGACGTTTCATTATTTATCAACTGTATGTAAACATACATATGAGCAGAAATCGTTGATAGATGAATTTTTGGAATCACTAATTTGTTCTAATAATATTTATCGTTGTCAATGTATCATTTAGAGTAACTGTTGACAGTATCACTGGTTCAACATCAGTTTCTGTTGAAAATATGTTACCTAAGATTTCTTTTCCATTGATGTACATTTATTATAAACATAGTTCTCGTGATGCACGTATTAATAGTGCAAAACTTTTCTTGTTAATTTAATAGAGCATGTTTTAATTCGGTGAATCTTGAATGTGACAAAACAAAATTCGAGATATATATTTCTCCATGAATTGAAGAAGTTAAAGTAAGATAAACAATTGGCATATGACAAATTCTTTTTTTCGTTTATACATATTACTAGGTTCACCCATGTCGACATTCTTCTCTATTTCGTCATACAATATGTTCATCAAAGTTTGATCGCTACTTTCTAGAAATGCACCAATTCCAATTCTTGGCTTGGAATTGGCGGAATTGGTAGGAATTGGTTGGAATTGGTCTGGAACTGACTAGAATTGGCTTCAGTTACCTAAAATTCGTATGGAGTCCTAGAAATTTGTATGGAATTGGTTTGAAACTGGCTAGACTTGTCTTCAACTGGCTACAATTCGTACCCAGATTGAACACTACGACGACCAGATACGGCCGTTTACCGTCGTATACGGGTGTGGGTGCGTGTGCGTGTGCATGTGCATGTGGATATTTGCATCATTCATACCCACACCCAGCCACACGCACGCCCTATGTTGAAAATTATTAATTTTCATATTGTTCTACTGTAAACTTGTTGCAACTTCATATCAATGTAAGTTTCACCTCTTCGCCTGATGCTGAAGGAAGTTTATCATGATCTGTCATGATGTGTCGTTCGACGATGCCAACAGTTTCACATCATACACAAATGAGTATCGATGCGTGTTGTTTATTTGAACTGTATTTCGTTCTCTGAATTCTTTTTTCTTGGTTTGCCGCCAGTGTTTCTCTGCTCTCTAAATTGTGTATTTTACTATTGCCATGAGCAGTACTTCTCAAGAAAGTACTTGATTGAGAGAAATTTTAAAGCAACGAAGAAAAAGAGAGAAAAGGAAAAATAAGTAAAGCCTTTTTATGTTCCATTAGTAACACAGGAGCCGCTCGACAAACAAACAACACATTTTGCGTATAGAACATTCAACAAAGTTGGAAACTAATACTAGTGAAAGTCTTTGATAAATTTGATTTTGATTTTTGTATCTTGGTAAGTAACTTACGAATATGATTCCTAAGCAAATTTTCGGGTTTTTTAAATGTCATAAGTATAACCGATGAATGGCTAGAATATTAATTTCAAAGAATCGAGACAGATATGTTATGGCAATTAATCACAGACTTTCGGTTGTCTGAAGAACTAATGATTTTTTCTTAATCAGAGGTTTATCCAGTGTATTTATCTGTATGTATCGTACACAGTCTCATTGATTTAATGATTCTTTCTTGTAGAATTTTGTGTGCAATTTACATGATTAGCTTTCTGCTTTTGTGTCGTACTCTATTCAAATTCTTCTCGCGATTGTCGATATTAAGATAAAAGTATCAAAATAATATAACTGGTAATTTTATAAAATAAGGAATAAAGAGGATGCTTTTATGCTTCGAAAGTTTGCCCATGAAGAAGAATGAGTGAATCGTTAACAGCGAGAGCGAAACATTTGTGTAGGAGTTTCGATGTGGACGTGGGTGGAAAAAAGCTGCGCACACACCCACACCCCACACCTACATCCACACCCACACCCACACACTTACCCAAGAAATTCAATCTTACCTGTGGATCTTGCCAGTAACCATCGGATCCAAGACGGATTGCTTCGGAAACCGACGTCTTCCGTTAAAAACCGATCGTATCGGCTCCAGCTTGCGTCAGATTTCTTTGCACAGAATTCCAGACCGAATTACGTTGGAAAGGATGCGATCAGGTTTTTTTGGAACCGACGATCGGATCAGATCACATTTGCACGGAACTGCCTTTCGAAAAAACCAAGATAATCCCTGGTGAGCCAATCCGGCCGGTGAATCTTACCAGAAACCATCGGATTCAACACCTGATTGGTCCGGAAAACGACGTCTACTGTTAAAAACCGATCGGATCAAGTCGCATTCGTTTAGAACTGCCCTTTCAAAATCCCGATATTGCCAGATTCTAGACCGGATAGAGACGAATTTCATGAGATTACGCCTATACGATATCGAATCGGATTATGTCGGAAGAGATCCTGCGCAATCATTTCTTATCCGACAATCGGATGACATCGGATCCACACCAGTTATCACCACCCCAAACAAATTCAATCGGATACGGATAGCTCTGCTACTCTCCAATCAGAAACTCATCAAAAAAATCCCAGAGATCCGATCATCGGCTCCCATCGGTAATGCAAATTTCCCACACGATTCAGCGGAATTCTACCGAATTCTAGAGAAAACAATCCATTCCAGTTGTGAATCCGTCAACCTGATGTTCATCATGAGTCCCAGTCTCACCTTTCAGAGAATTCGGAAGACGCCGGATGCATGCATTTCCGACGTAACATACGAGAGGAAGTGATCTATTCCCATTGACAAAGCTGCCACGCTAACAACGAATGATCTATTTCACTGCATCATACATTAACCGAAACGGAAACTCACAACAGGATTCATTCGGATCTTTTCTCAAAATCTATCGATTGTACAATAAAAAGACAACATGTCAATAAGTTGATTACCCAAACAATCCTACCTACCATGCTTTACTCGCTCGAGACCAAAACCCCGTGATCTACAAACACATCATACTAAAAGTGACAGCAGAAAAGAGAATGGCTGCTTCAATAACATGATACAAAATCAGATGAACGGAACCATCAAAACCCGGATGAAGATACGAAACAACCGTTTCCGAAGACTCTGCAATATAATTCATAACCAAAAGCCGTTAGCTCACTCCATAAACGACCAGAAACACGCTTACGATTTCCAAAAACTAATTTATCCCTTTGCGAAGAACGAGACTTTATCATTTTCATACCAAATGACAGACCCAACGAAAACAAAATTGCCTTGAGCCATTTCTCACAGGAAACATTTACATCGATGCAATTTGCACAAGTTTCATAAAAAGCAAGCATCTATTCCAAACTTTCCAAGTGGTGTCACATATCCAGAAAATCGGGCACGCTGGAGATGCCATGAGAGATGCGAGAGATGCCAAATTGCCTCATAACATACTATTCATTTACTACATATAACTGCAATTCCTGTCAGACATGCATCTCCCAAATCTCCATCTCCTGATAAAAAATTTTTTTTCGATTTTTGAGCTTAGACCCTTAAGGGAGATGCATCTCCCTCAGGAGAGGTGGTATCTCCTGTAGAGACGCCGCATCTCCAGCACATCTCCACAGGGAGATGCCGCATCTCCTAAATCTCCATCTCCTGATAAAATTTTTTTCGATTTTTAGGCTTGGACCCTTGAGGGAGATACATCTCTCTCAGGAAACGCGGTATCTCCTGTAGACACGCCGCATCTCCAGCACATCTCCACAGGGAGATGTCGCATCTCCCAAATCTCCATCTCCCTGCACTTTTTGAGGACGTGAGTGTGGGTGTGGGTGTGGATGCGGTACGCGTGGGTGTGGAGAAAAAGAACACCCACATCAACGCCCACACCCACATCCACACCCACACCCCACACACACACCCACACCCACACCCACACCCACACCCACACCAACACCCACACCCACACCCACATCCACACCCACAGCTGCACCCACACCCACGCCTACACCCGCACCTACACCCACACCTACACCCACATCCACACCCACACCTACACCTACACCCACAGCTGCACCCACACCCACACGCACACCCACACCCACACCTACACCCACATCCACACCCACACCTACACCCACAGCTGCACCCACAGCCACACGCACACCCACACCTACGCCTACACCCACACCCACACCCACACCCACACCTACACCCACACCCACACCTCATATCCTGAGGGAGATGCATCTTCCTCAAGAGTCTAAGCCTAAAAATCGAAAAAAACTTTTTATCAGGAGATGGAGATTTGGGAGATGCGGCATCTCCCTGTGGAGATGTGCTGGAGATGCGGCGTCCCTACAGGAGATACCGCATCTCCCTTAAGGGTCTAAGCCCAAAAATCGAAAAAAAAAAATTTATCAGGAGATGGAGATTTGGGAGATGCATGTCTGACAGGAATTGTAGTTATATGTAGTAAATGAATAGTATGTTATGAGGCAATTTGGCATCTCTCGCATCTCTCGTGGCATCTCCAGCGTGCCCGATTTTTTGGATATGTGACACTGCTGAACTTTCCTGAGCATCGAATTTCCGACTAAAACGAACTTTTCGAACATAACACTTCTTCAGCTTATATCGAGAGTGTGGATGTGGATGTGTTTTCATTCTTTTCACACCACACCCACCCACATCTACACCCACACCCACACTCACACCCACACTCACACTCACACCCACACTCACACCCGCTCCCACACCCACACCCACACTCACACTCACACTCACACCCAACCACACCCATCTACCCAGTTTCCAAGCCCATCCACCCACACCCCACGCCCTGTTAGCTCTTATATATGTAGAACGAAAGGAACAAGCACTTTCACTGATGTTATGTGACAGAACGATGAAAAAGATGACTTTTATGGGACTCGAAACCATACCCTCTGCTATCCTGGCAGATGTTCTAAGCCAATTAGACTAGAAGGCGCATCTTAATCATCGTTTAACGTTAGTGTGATCCATCACTAATGCTAACGCACTTATCTACCTAAACACCCACACCCGTCTACCGAGTATCCAAACCCATCCACACAAACACCCACATCCATCTACCCAGTTCCCGAATCCATCCACCGATCCAAAAGTCCATACCCGTTCATCCAGACACCCATAATCAACTACACTCATCCACTCACACCAAACTACACTTATCCACCCACGCCCGACCACACCCATCCACCCAAACCCCCAAACACCCATATCCACCCATACCCAACTACACTCATCCACTCACACCCATCTACCCAGTCCCCAAACCCATCCACCAACACCCCACACCCATCTATCCAGTCTCCAAATCCATCCACCCATCCAGGCACCCACACCCAACCACATCCATCTACCCAGTTCCCAAACCCGTTCACCCACACCCAAGTGAGAAAAGTGGATCCCTGGGATTTCCAACGTATCCTCTGAATCCTCTGGATTATCAATGGATCCTCTAGATTCCCATATGATTTTCTGGATCCTTGAGGTCCTCGGGACCGCGAGTGGATTCTCTGGATTCCCAATGTATCCTATATATCTTTGCTATAGACTCTGCATCATTAAATTAAGTTAAACACTCAACTGTATCAATGAAAGCCCTTAGAAAGCACATAAAGGGCATTTGAATCTTCATGTCGGGCAACAAAAAGTAAAGAGAAAAGATCTTTGTCAACATCAGAAACCAAAATATGTCATCAATTAGATGGATATTGAGATTACTATGTCGAGCAAAATAGTTAAGTTGATTTGAATTTTATTAAGAGTAAAAGCAGCTACAGATCATAAATAAAAATAGAATTCTTTTTTCTTTTGTCACGTGTCGCACACTGATACATCACGCGTCACGCAACACACAATACGCCACACGTTACACAACCACCACACGCCATTCATAACCACACAGCACATATACTGGGCATAACATTTCACCTCTATATACATCTCATACTCACAACACCTCATACTTTCAATCTCATTTTCTTCTAG
>CAJNOL010003933.1:0-18551 GCA_905250125.1 Rotaria sordida | reverse complement strand
TTTTTGTCCAGTTCCAGAACTGAATTTTCAAAATCCGGTCGGATCCTATAGGATACATACTTATATGAATGCTTAGCTTTAATAGTTATATATAGGTATGCCTTTTGACTGCTTTCGGATTTAATTTTCAAAATCCGATCGGATACTATAGGATACAAGCTTATATGAATGGTAAGCTCCAATGGAAATATATGGGTGTGCCTTTTTCATCACTTCCAGGATTCAATTTTCAAAATCCTATCGGATCCTATAGGATAGAAGCTTATATCAATGGTAAGCTCCAATGGAGATATGTGGATATGCCTTTTTCATCACTTCCAGGACTCAATTTTCAAAATCCGATAGGATCCTATAGGATAGATACTTGTATGAATGCTTAGCTTTAATAGTTATATGTAGGTATGGCTTTTTGATCACTTCGAGAACTTAATTTTCAAAATCTGATCGGATCCTATAGGGTAGAAACTTATATTAATGCTAAGCTCCAATTGAAATATACAGGTACGCCTTTTTGGCCATTTCCAGATCTGAATTTTCAAAGTCCGATCGGATCCTATAGGGTAGAAACCTGTATCAAAGATAAAGTCCAATGGTGATATGGAAGTTTGGATTTTTCGGCATTTCGAAAACTCAATTTTCAAAATCCGATCGAATTCTATAGGATAGAAGCTTATAGCAGTGCTAAGCTCGAATGGAGATATGTAGATGTACATTTTTGCCATTTCCAGAACTCAGTTTTCAAAATCCCCATCGGATCCAAATGGTAGAAACTTATATTAATGATAAGCTCCAAGCGAGATATGAAGGTAGGCATATTTGCTCATTTCCAGAACTGAATTTTCAAAATCCGATGTGATCCAATAGGATGGTAACTTATATCAGTGCTAAGCTCGAATGGAGATATCTAGGTATACATTTGTTGCCATTTCGAGAAATGAAATAATTTAACTGAATTCAATGTCATATTCAGACCTTTTTAAACAGTTTCGAAACTAAAAATTTTCTGTTTTATGAATTTATGAATATACTGAAAAGATTCTACGTTTGAAACGATTTTTGTCACAACGGATAACGACATGTTGTTTTAGTGTATATTTTGGTCAATTGGGCAGAAACATAGAATCGAACTTACTACTTCTGTACTTCAGCACTTCTTTTAGTTCGTACTTCATAGAAACCTGTGTACTCATGTTGAAAACAGACAGTTTGTTGTTATCAGGTCAACAAGCTTTCTCGCGGGTAGCCGCATTTTATAAGTTCCTTGATCAAGGCATTATATACTAGAATAAATGTGGAAACCTCGGATTTAAATCCGAGAGTTATGTGTACTTCAAAAAGTGAATGAGGCAGATGAGTCATCCTAGAATGTGGAGACATAAAAATTATCCTGGCAAACTTTTTCTATAAACACTTGATTTCTATTGGCTACTGCTCAACCAATAGGATTTGGGGTAAATACAGCTCAGATTTGAACTCTTCGTCTTGATTTACCCTAAGAAAGTCTTTTTTCCTATAACTTGATTGCTATTGGTTACTGCTCAACCAATGGAATTTCGAGGCGAATGGAGCACATATTCGAGTTCTCCACCCCAGAAAACCTCGAACTATCATCTGTATGATCGGAAGATAGAGCTCTAATTGTAGATCAATTAGAGCGTGGACAAGAACAAAACCAAATTCCGTTTAATTATCTTTGCAATAGGTGAGTTAGCTTTCTTGTTTCTTTATGTTTTATATACCATTTTGTAGCTCGTGAAATTCTCTATCGAATGGTATATAATAGTTGGGGTTTTATTTAACTATGATAGGAAAAGTTGTTTACGAAAGCTGGGATCGGTCGATTTTCGCATAGGAAGCCATAGGGAAAAATGACTATTTTTGCAATAACTCACGAATGGCTCGGTCGATCATGCTCATCTTCGAACTCGACCGAGATATTGTTAAGACTAAACTGTGTAGAAAATTTCATCGTGATCGGACTCTCCTTTCAAAAGTTATCGTGTTAACGGCCGGACGGCCGGCCGGACGGCCGGACACACTGACCGATTCTAGAGTGTACTCACTTTTTGAGTACACAAAAAATAACTATTCTGCTGCACCTTAATCCAAAACCTATATTAAACACACTACGTTTCAGTGGCTATAAATCATGAAACTTTCCGGCTCACATAAGGTAAAATTTAGATTCCAAACATTATCATAATAAATAAAATCGACCACAGATTCAAAGATTGATGGAATCCTATAGAAATCCGATCGGTATCCGACCGTCGGAATAAATGGGGGATTTCAACAATCGGAAGTTATCGGAAGCGTATGAGTATGCGATTGTCGGATCCGATCGAAATTCTGCAAGCCGGATTCTGATCGGATTTTTGTCGGATTTTTTGGACCTCGGTTGAAAGATTGATATAATCCTGTAGAAATCCGATCGGTATCCGACCGTCGGAATAAATGGGGATTTCGACAATCGGAAATTATCTGAAACGTATGAGTATCCGATTGTCGGATCCGATCGGAATTCTGTAACCCGGATTCCGATCGGATTTTTGTCGGTTTTCGGGTCCGATAGGATCCATCGTCGGATTTTTGGACCTGGGAATATGAAAATCATATTAACTTCAGAAACGAAAATGGGTAAAATTTGATTTCTCATGTATTCATTTATAATCTGGTAGAAGTTTTTCAGTTCAAGTATTTGGGAGGAGTATAATGAGACTAAAGAACACATGTGAGTTCTACATTATAGTCCTCAACGAGCTGCACTGACACAATCTCTATTTTTTATTTAAATAGAATTTTTCTAATTCAAGAAATTGAACAATTTGGAATACTTTATTCAATTGATGATCATACACATATCTTCATTATCATCGATTTCAACATTATCGAATAGTACTCATCATCATGGAAATAAGAAAATCTATGTACTTTATCAGTTAGCTAAAGCGATTCTCGTAGTGTACAATTTTTATTTTAGTCTTCACTTATTCAAACATTACTTGAAAATTCAGACATTGATTCAGATTGACATTCAACTAGCCGTCTAAATTTATTAGATTTAGCATTTAAACGTTTTGAAAATTTTCCTTTTTTTAAAATTAATTAACATTGAATAAATATGTCTACATTTGACTAAATTTTAGTGGTCTTCATAAAGCAAAGAAACGAGTAAGTGGAGCTTTTTTATTCAATCCAGAACCTAATAAACATTTAACAAAAAAAACATTAATTGTCCAATTCATTTATTAGAAGATGAATGGTCAAATAGTTTCGATTCAAGTAAACAAATGAGTGTATCATCAAGACCAGTAAGTATTTCAAATGAGAATTTTTCATAATTAAACTAATACATTCAGAAAATTCCGACTCATTGAATAACTGGAAGAAATCGGAAATGCGTGTGCTCATAAAGACTAGTGCTTCAATAGAAAGATTATTTATTCCAGCTGGATTGACAATTATTAAATGACGAATACGTTTATCATCAATTTAATATTTTCAAATATATTATTTAGTCTTTCTCGTTGTCTATCTATTGATATTGATTACATTTTGAATAATTAATCTTTTAAGTTTGTTTTATTCAGCTTATGAAATAGTATAATGACCAAATATTCTGATTGGTTTTTTTTCTTTGTTTTGACTTTAGTGATATATTAAGTCATGATAAAAAGGAACGAAATAAGAACTATGGTTCAATTCAATGAGCGTAGCTACGAGGAAAGTAAAAGCGACTTCTATTGAATTATTTTTAAAGTAATTCAAAACTAGCCAAAAATGGAAATTTAATAGATGAACAATTCATACAATTGTGCAGAATTCTATAATCATCTCTAAAGTTATCAAGATAACACAGAGTACAAAAGCCTTGATACTAATTGTTCCTTTATGTATTGCTGAGTTAAACTTGAATTAATTGATGTTTGTACAGAACAAAATCAGTATTTTCGTCATTCATAATATGTGTAAATTTATCGTGCCATAGAATTTCAGTCTTTTTTTCTGCTATGTGAATATGTAATTAGATAAAGAATTTTGTAGAACTAACTTCATGATATAAAGTTAGGTTTTGAGTTGAATAAGTTTTAGCTAAAATAAAAGAAAAAATGAGCCACATGAAAGTTTTGTATTGATGCCAGTTTGGGGTTGTTTCAAACATCTGCTTATATTACAGAAAGTTTGAATTAGAAATAACTCATGAGTACAGATTTTCAAAAAAAAATGACCTGAAATTCTAATTTTAATAAACTGTATTCTCGAAATTCACTATTTTCTCTGTTAAATATCTAGAACAGGCAGGATCCCTTTGTTGTAAGCCTTTACAGTAGAGGTTCTGATTTTTACAAATTTTAGTTTTCTAAAATATGATTATTTTGGATAGTCACAATCTGCAAAAGCAGTATATAATTAGATGTTCAATATAATTCTTCGATAACGTTGATCACCGAACATTATTCAAGACATCATCAAAGTTTTTCTTACTTTTTAGTTTAGATATTAAAAAGACGAGATCAATCTTTAAATAAAATCTTATTAGGAACTTTTTTATCTATCGAAGGACAAACATCAGATGAGAATAAGAAAAGTTGACTGTTGAAGTATTGTTATTCCGAACCTTCGTTCTCCGCATATCGAAATTTTACTGAATATTTCAGCACATAAACATGTAGTCCGCCTCAAATCATCTAGAAAATGGGATTTTGACTTTAAACTTTGCGCGAACAAAATTCTTAACGAGATTCGTTAATATGGAAAATGTCGAATATTCAATATTTCAGGGTAGGAAAAAAAGAACTAGAAAAGTTACAACTTGTCCCAAGAATTAATCTAATGTTTATGCAAAATTTGATTTCGGAAGTCGATTTTTCATGTGACCTGAGTAGGACTACAGATTTTTGTTGAAAAACAACGAAGGTTCGAAAAACGGAACTATTCTAAACTTTTCTATTACTCATCAAATGAACATCGTCTCAGTCGAAAAGTATGTCGTTGTGTCAAGTTGAATTTTTGTTCACTCAATTTCGATTGATATGATCTATTTTCCAAAAGAATTTAATAAAATTTTTTCAATTCCGAATTCATTTATCTCTTTGTTTTATTTAGGATTTGTTCATGGAAACTGTTCATCATTTGGATTCTTCGCCATTTATGCAATACATTCAAGAACATAAGTTCATTGAATATTACCTTTAATTTTTTTTCCATTTTATTTCTATACTTTTACAATGAATGTATTAACTGATAAAGAAAGCAGTATCTTTTTTTGACTCAAAACAGAAAACTTTATATGTTATTAACCTTTTTTGTTTCTTTTCGATGATTAACCTACTTTTCGGAATAACTTTGGATCTATGATCAAAGACACCATCGACGCTTAATAAATCAAAATCGAATGAAAACATATAAGAAATGATTCATCTATTGTATCTGATATTATGTTTTTATGAAACATGATCTGAAATGAATGTTGAAATATAAAACACTTGTGTAACTGAAACAATTCTCTATAAGCAGTAGCAGATCTGAAGACTCCAACAGAACTACTTGAATTAAGACCTTCGAAAAAAATTTTATTTTATAGAGAAAAATAGGGCGTCACCGAACTTTCCATGTGTTTCCTTCGTCAACTTGTTTTTGATCTACGAAGAGTTCGAAAAGCAATTCGATGAAGAAGATTCATGGAGAGTTTGGAGACGTGTCATTTTGCTCTATCCAATAAAAATATTTTTCAAAACCTTCGAATAGATACAAGAAATCTGGTTTTGGACGTCTTGATCTTCCGCAGATCCTCATTCAAGTGGTTTCGTTGAGGTCTTCGAGTCTACTAATCCTGATGAAGAACCCTTTTAGTTGCACATCTCTCTGTTGTACCAGAGACAATGACAGGTTTTGTTGATAAACGGTCGAAGATCGTGTCTCAATATCGTCTAGTTAACTACTTCCTGATTGCATTTCTGAAGCATCAAGTAACTGAATGGTGAAGAAGTCTCTTCTAAATTAGACTGAATAAAACAATTTCCTTGTCATTAGCAACAGCTGCTGCAGCATGTTTCACAATTTAATCCCACACAAAATTCACTAGTAGTATTATTATTATATTTTTTGTTTATGAAACACCAAAACCTGATATTCGAAATATTGTGATGGTAGCTGTTTTACGTTACGTCAACAATGTACCTCATTTGGATATTCTTACTGGAGCTTTATTAAATGCTGATGTTTTCTTGTGCGGTAAAATCAAACAATTTCTTATTCATCTTTTCATTATTAATGTTAAATTTAAGGTATTATCAGTTGAAAAGTTACAATACTATGTATTTATGGTACTGATGAATATAGTACAGCAACTGAAACAAAAGCATTGTTGGAACGGAAATATATACCACGAGAAACTTGCGATAGATATTTTGATTTACATTAAAAAATTTATAGACAGTTTCAATGATAACATTGAACAATTATATTGTGATAATTGTCAACGGTATAGAACTTGTTGGCTTATTTTGTTCTAATTTTTTTTTATATATTCATGTATTTGAAGTTTTCGGGCAGATCATTATGTAGCTGGTACATGTGCAGATGCAACATACAAATTTGTTGATGGTCATAGTGACCAATGTGATAAGTGTAGAATATTAATTAATGATGTTGAACATATTGATTTTTCGTCAGACTGCTCGAAATTGGTCAGCCTATGATCAATTGATATAGAAAGTGTCAATTAGAAGTTCCTATATAAACACCAACAACATGTCGAGAAAACATCACAAAGATAAATGGAACATCGTAGTAAGTGCGCTATTCAATGAATGAGACAACATCTTAGTCCTAAATAATTTATCCAAGACTACATAGTATAGAGGAGAATGGCGTCTAGATTCGAACATACTATCTCTCACATACATGATGGCATTCATAGTCACTCATTCATGGTGGCTATTCTAGACATGAGCAGTACCATGTCTAGACTCTTCCTGTAGAGATAATTCATCTCACTTTACTGCATTTCCAATTATTAAATATTTGAATTTTCAAACTCAACAGGGAAAAAAACAAGATTCTCTTCATTCTTACTTGGATGTCATAATAATTTGTAGTTTTAATGACAGGACCATATGGTATGGTTTCTTTAGATCTATTTTGTTAGACTTAATAGATTTTCATCAGAAAAATCACAAATAGCTGCAAATTCTGGATGTTCGAAATTAATACTTTGAACAATTGGTTTTGGACGGTGCCAACATTATAAATACTAAAAATTGTTCAATATTATATTTCAATCATTCTAGATAAAATAATAATAAATTTCAAAAATAAAAACTTATTTGAACTATTTTAAACATTAATTCGGTTAATCTTTTTCCGTAGTCGTTCTAATTTATCAATCATATTTTGATCACTTCGATTAAAATCTTCTTTGTTTAACATTGATTGTAAGCCAGTTCATTTAGTAAGTTCACAAAGTTCTTTTATAAGTAAATGATACTTGCACTGGTCCACGTTGACCAACAAGTATCACATATCGTATTCGACTTTCACGAAGTGTATCAAGTATTACAACATCAGCAACATGTGTTTTAGCTAAATCATCAATAGATGAAAACATGAATTTTGAGTACAATCAAGTTGTGATTGAAGTTGAATATTTTCTGATACACCTATTTGAAATTGTTTTCTTTTCTTTATAATGACTTAAAAATTATTTTGCTTTGTTTTCATTTTGCCATTGTATTATTCACGAAAAATCTTTAGCAGAAAAAAAACGTTTCCTGATGTTATCTCATCAGCAATATTTAAATTACGTTCAATGGATGAACTATAAGTAAATATTATAATAAAATTCTTATAGTTCTTTCACATGTTCATGTTCAACTATTTTTGTAAATAAATGTAGAACATTTTTTACTTCAAGATGATCAGATACAACATTATTATATCGAACAAGATAACAAAATGAAGGTAATTTTTCAATAATATCAATTGTTGTCGGTATTGTGTGACGAAGTTTAACTAAATTTTGTATTAAATAAAAATTAGATAGATCACTCTTTATGATACAAATGCATATTAGTGATGAAGGTAATATAGAATTGTTAGTAACTATTGAAAGTGAACATCGAATAAGACAATATACAAAACAGCGTCCATTAAAATGAGTAAACATTGACAAGATATTAAAGATACATCTAGAATATAATATGGAGCGTAATTCCTATAAAAGTTTTCAATGTCTCACTTGTAAATATTCTTTCCTAAGATTAAACATAAATTTTCAGAACAAACACTCATTCTGAAATTTTCTAGTAAAGTTCTTATGACTCTCGTTTATAGTTTATGGGGTAAGCAAAAAAAAACTTCTTGAATATTTAAATTCGAAGAAGAATCAATATGACGTATAGCAATTGTCAAGATATTAAAGAATGAGTCTTTTCTCACTTACAACATTAATTACAATTAAAACATTTAAATTATTAGTCTTTTGTTATTCTTCAATCTTATTTATGGACATCTTGTCTATTAAAAGTAATCAAATATCATGTTGCACATGTTTTATTTTCACACTAAATATGCAACAATAGAGAAAAAAAGAACGCAATTCTATTTTTCAGTTTTTTGTTGCTTAACTTCAATCATAGGTCACTCGCTTGTATTTAATTGTAAATCAGATGGTATACATTCTTCTTTTTCTTTAAAATAGATACATGAAAGACTACTATCTCCATTATCAATTGCGATAGTTTCGTTATTTGTTGTTGAAAGAGGTATTACATGTTGTGTAGTTGTTCAAGATAGTATTCATAGTCAAAAACAATCATGATAATTAGGAAATAATTGTATCAAAACGAATATGTTGAGTATGCGTTAAGAGTTTATATCTTTCAATGAATCTTGTTTTATTAATCCATCTATAAATATATATTAATGTTAGATTTTAATTTAAAAAAAATTTAAAAGAAAGTAAAAAGAAATAAATCAAATGAATGATTCAATGTTCAATAATAACCTGATGAACGATAACAAACAGCTCTTTCTAAGATTATTTTCTTTGACATAAATTAGCATCTTCATCGAAAGATTTGCCAAAATGATGAACAGCATTTAACAAAACAATAAAATGAATAAAAAAAAGACAAACCAATAAAAATAGAACATTTACCAGTCGATTAAAAATTGATTTGCCAAACATAGCTAACTAGTATATATTCACGATCATTATCATATAGTGTTTAATAAAAACAATACAAATTTGAATTTCGATGATCAAAAATCAAGGTGCAAATTTTTATTTGCAATCAGATTTAATAGTAGTCCGATACTAGGTCTTCAGATGAAATAGATTTTTTGATGCAATGCCATGCAACATGTAATAAAAAGGATCATCGGTATGATTTTAAATTGAAACGACTTTTTAACATAACAATTTACTAACTATTATCCATTTTTGAAAATAAGTCGCTTGGACAGAATTTTTATAACTTTTGAAAGGGAAATGATAGAGATCTGCGGTTTTCATTGTTGGATAGAGCACAGCAAGGCACGTGTTACTATGAAATAATCGAGCCTTCAAGTAAGGTGTTCCATGATAAATCTTTGAATGCAAACTCTACAATGCTGAAATTTCTTAGGGTATGAGGGATTTTGATTTCTAAATAATGAAACATTTTATCGTGTTTCATAATGATAAAGAAGAAAAAGAAAAGCATCCAACTTTTTCATTTCAACTTGGACTTCAAAAATATTTATGTTCCCAGAAGAATATATGGAAAAACAATCGTTTTATTTGCTATCTCATTCTGATGAGCAAAACAAGTCTTTTAAAATTGGTGGATAAATATGAAATTTTATTGAATGGATTTTGTCGGTTAACGAAGAATCAGAAAGATATATGGCACACATGGCAATGTAGATATATATTCTGAGGTTTTCTCTTAATAATTTCTCATAATGAATAGACGCTGCTAGATACAGATGAAATCTTCAACGATTTTTTCATAAGTCAATCGAATATACATAGAAATAGGCCAAAGTAAGTCAAAAAATTATTTGATTGAACAGAAAATTGGACATCAGAGTGTGAAGATAGATTTACTTAAATATGCGTATCTTAAGATCTGTTTAAAACCAAAATATCGATAAGAATTTAATGTTGTCAGAAAAATCTGTATATAATATCAGCATTTCAGACTTGATAAAACCTGTTTTTTTTGTCAATCTATTTGTGATATCAAGCAAATAAACAGAGATTCAATGATAGAGAAGTTTTATTATCTTTTAGATGTATGAAGTATAAATAAAAAATATCTATCATCATTGTTTGAAATAATCAATATAAAATGCGATCGTAAAAAAACTAACATTTTTTCTCACTCTGTTTATTTTTGGTTTTTTTTCCCAAGATTAAATACTAATAGACTGTGTTTTATATAGAAATACATTTCTTCATTGATCTTCTATGAATAATTTCAAAATTATATGAAAATACAAAATAAAATTTATTTATTGTATCTTTATGTTCAGTACACAATACTCTGGAGTGAATATCTGAAATGCTCAGATACGAATAAAGCGAAAGAATAATTCTTTCTTTTTTATAAAGTTATTTTTATAATACAAAATTCAAGTAATTCTTCTGTTGTTAACACAAACTATTTTGCATTATGCATTTTTTTTTCAAGTAATAACTAAGTTTTATTTGATATTAAGGATATGATCATATAAATGCACACGCTGTTCTTCTCCTTCTCGTTCACATCTTCGAAAAGAAAGAGAACTGGTAAAGACCAGTTCCAATTCTGAGTAAAGGTATATAGATAAATCTGTATCCAATTACGCTACCAGATATTAAAACGTTGGCTATGTATGCGTATGGATGGTGTGGTAATTTATAAAGAAGAGAACTCTAAGCTGTATGGGTTATCGTAAAGGACTGAAGCAATATAGTGAAATCAAACTGTACGATCTTGTATGAACGTGTAAGAATTTGTGGCTGATCTCACTGTCTGATTGGTTGACTTGGATTCATTCATTTGAGCTAAAACTTTCAGAATGTAATAATTGCTATGAGATCTGTTGTTGGAGAAAGTTTCTAATGGAAACTCCTTATTACAGTTTTTTTCGTCATATCTTGCAATATGCTGAAAGTTTAATAAAACGATCATGAAAGGCTTAAGGACATGAACACGTTTAATGTTATCATCACGACTTTGAGTCCTATTTATGAGCTCAAACAGAGGATATCTATTTGCTGGTAAAGAGGACAAAAAAAAATTTTTGCTCATGTTTTTATTATAGTCATACAAATTACATTTAAAAAACAAAACGATTGACATATTATCTAGTTTATATGCGATCAAAAGTTGTCTTTTTTCTGAGTTATTATTCAAATCATAACACAAAAACTAGGAAATATTTGATACTTTTCGAGAAAATATCTATATGAAAAAAATATATATCTTCACGAATTTTCAGGTGTAGTAACAGAAATTGGTGATATGATTAGATGCTTTTTTTAATTTTACAATTGATTCTTGTCGTTGTAACATTTTAGCAACAGCATGATGAAAATCTGATTGATTAAATAAAAATGCACTAATATGTCCATGAGGAATATATCGAATATGAACACCAGGCCATACATCATTGATATGTGGAATACCATCACTTAATACACATCTATCATGTGTACAAGCAATAAACATAGCATTAGATATATTTGATTGAATTAGCCGTGAACAATTATATAAAGATGTAGATTCATCCATAAGAAGACGCATCATATCTTTAATAGGATCGACAACAATCCTATTTGAATCTATTGATCTATTTTGTTCACGTAAATAATCATAAAATATTTGAGAGGCTTTATTTTCATAGAATTGTCGTTTTAAAAGAGGGTGTGGGTGTGGATCTGATATACATTCACATTCACACCCACACCCACATCCTAACATCACATAAATGACATTGTTAACTATGTTCAGAACTAATTAATAATTTGTTATATGCAAGTATGCGTTTTAATTTATGTGGAGAAATTAGCTTTTCTAAAACTGATAATGAACTCTTTATTCTTCTTTTTTTTTTGAAAATACGATTATGTATAAATCGATGACAGGATATACATTGTGCTCTTGTTGACTTAGTTGTAAGTGATGAAAGATATATTTTTTCAAATGTCATATTTTTAAATCGAACTGAGCATTAAATAACAAGAGTAAGTATATATACATATGACCATAAAGCGATAGAAAGAGAACATACTCGACAATGCCTAGAAAGATAATACGTCGAGAGAGCAATCGTGATGTTATGTTCAATGATAGAGAAAAAGAAAAGCATCTATATAACAGAGCAAAAGAAAAGACATCTAGGTTGGAATATCGAATGACTTCAAGATCTTTATATCTTAAAAAAATCAGAACAGGAACTTTTTTCTTCCCAATCTGTGTTCTCTCTCGCATGATATCATTTCCTAATAACTACATATCGTATTCTTCGAAAAAGTTCGAATCATTGTAATAAGAATTACCATTTTTTTTTCAATTGGTTTTAAAAATTGTTTGATAGACTGTATGAAACTGCATTGACAGTAAAAATCTCACTTTTTAACTCCAATTCATTGTAAAATTATATATTTAACAATGTTTGTGACGTAATTACTGAAAAATAGGTGTTTGACAGAGGTATTTTTATGTTAGGTAGTAATCATTAATAAGATAATCAGTTAAGATTATTTTTACTTTTAGTATGAGGTAAAATTTTACTAATTATTCCTGCAACTATGGATGAGATATAAATCATAGTATAATATTAGGGTCAATATTTGTTGAAAATGATTCTTTTCCTAAAATGTTGATTTCTTCGTTAAGACTAAAAATATCCAAGGTCTGGTTTAGTGATCTCATAATTTTACCTCAATCTCAACCAAAAAAATAGTTAAAAGAAAAGAAACCTAACGGGAATATGGACGCTAGTTCATTTCATAACGAACCGTAGGATTATCTAGTGGCAAAACTTCATGTTTTGTTCATCTGGTTTGCTTGGGTGTACAGTGCATATGAGTTTCGTCTTCAGTATGTCACTGCAGGAATAACGATTACGATAGTTTATTTAAAAATAAGTTTACAAAAATACATTGTAGTTGAATATTATGGGAATTGTTATCAACTATATTTGAAAATGACATGTTTGTTAATCCCGACTATTTGTCATTTACTTTAATACTTCAAAGTAAGTTGTTTCTGATTGTTGGACTGTAAGTGATGAAGCAAGAGCATTCAAGCTTGAAGAAAAGTTGAAGAGAAAATGTTTCAGAGAGATCATTTAAGTAAATGGCACACAACAGAGAATCATCGAGTTCCACAAACAAATCTACAAGGTACTTGTTCAAACCTTGGTACCATCATTTTATACCGTATGGTAGCCGAAACATAGGCTTATTCTTCCTTCCTTATTCTTCATATCCTATTACTGTTTTTGACTTAGTTCTCACTAATTTCTTCAATAAGAAACAATGATCATTTACGGTTCTCATTTTTGAAATTATTCTTGATTTTGGTTATGTGAACGAAACACGACGAGAGGATTCTGTCTAGTTATAGAGACCAAATTCATGTACTAAATAGAATGATAGGACATAAGTCATCAACTACCATTTTCAGTTGCATCAGATCGCAGATGCTACATAAAAAGTCCGAATCAGATTTTCAGAGAAAGTAGTTGATTTAAATTAGCTATTTTTCTTTTGTATTTTTGTGGTAAGGAAAAGATGTAGCTGAGGATAGGTTCGAAGAATCTTTCAAAATTCTGTTCGTTTGTTAAAATCGGTTAAACTCCGGAAGAATCATCGAAAATTGGCACTATTCAGTTGAATTCACAAAAGAGTAGCTGCCTAATTCGACTTATAATATAAATGGAGATCGAAGAAAAAACACAGCAGTCATGTTAGCAAAAGAAGAAAACTTTTTCCTCGTCACTTATCATTAATTATACAACATAAATCATGGAGACGTTACTGTAAAGCTAGGCAAAAAATTTTACTGTTTTAGCTATTTATTATTTATGATAAAGCTATAAATGGTGATGACTTTACTGTAAAGTTAGGGAAAAAATTTTATTTCTTTTTGCCATTTATAATTTATGATAAAAGCTATAAATGCCGATGACTTTACTGTAAAGTTAGGGAAAAAGTTTTACTTTTTTTGCCATTTATCATTTATGGTAAAAGTTATAAATGGTGATGAATTTACTGTAAAGTCTGCATCACTTATAGCTTTTATCATAAATGATAAATGGCAAAAAAAGTAAAAACTTTTGCCTAACTTTACAGTAAAGTCTTCATCATTTATAGCTTTTATAATTATTTATCTAAAGAGGTGCATGTATATTTTATTTTCTTAGTTATTTTCGAAATGATTAAGCACTTCTGAAAGTGCATTTATATTATAATTCGAATTAGACATCTCATGCAAATATGGTTTTTGTAGTAATTAATAAATAAAATCGTTATTTCATAATTTTGTATGATCTATGAAAAAAAAAACTTGATTAACTACGTAAAAAATCTCTTTTCTTAATGATAAACGTGATGAACGTGTTTAGATATTGAGATCATTCGAAAGCAAATAGTCATTCTAAAAGATCAATATTTTTTCTCTGTTTTTTTTCAATTAACCAAACATACCCACAGATTTGTCCTTGTAATCTTTTCAATGCTTATAAGAAAAAAAATTTTTTTTTCTTCGTTACTAAACAAATATTCATTTAGGGAAAAAAATTAATTTTTTTATTTTCTTTGTTATTTAAATTCAATTATTTTATTAAGTTGATTTATTTCAAAAATTAAAAATCAATTATTTTTGTTGAAATAATTTTTTCATAAAGCAAAGTCAAGTATATTATATAATAGAATAATTAATTATAATAGCGACAAATATAATTGTAAAATGATCTATTAACTTTATTTCTAAATTGAATAATTGATTTCATGATAAAGACAAAAGAAAAAAACAGAAATGTTAAATATACCAAATGAAAAATGTCATTTGTTGTTGTTTTTTTTCTCTTATAAAGGTTAGACAGTAATCGATGAGACACCTTTTTTTTTAAAGATAATTTACAAACAATGGATGTTTCAAGAGAAAAGCATATTTATCGAAAATGGTTAGGTGTATTGTTCTTATTAATAGAAATGAATCTTCTTGGTGGAACAATCTATGGTTTTCCGGCTATTTTTAAAGTTTTATCAAGAAATAAAATTTATCAAAATTTATGTCCATCATCAACAACAGATAAATGTTTAGAACAACTTCAACAATTTCAAGTAACTATTTTTATAGGCTTATTTTTTAAATAAATTTAATTTGTCTTTTTTTTTTTTGAAAGAATGGATTGACATTAGGTATTGCTTTTTTTGATTTACCAGCATTTGTTATTGGAGTTCTTATTGATAAATTTGGTTGTCGTTTTGTGAAACTAATTTCAATGTAATCTTTTTGTGTCTTCCGAAACTTTTATTTCGTTTGTTTGTTTATTTAAAGAATATTTCATATAATTGGATGGTTATCATTGGCATTATTACAACCAGGTAAAAAATAAAATTTTTTTTGTTTTTTTAAATTTAAAATGAAAAAAATTCCAAGGTCGAGATTATTTATTATATATTCATTGTGTATTTTCATCAATAAGTGGAATTGTAATTGTCATAACAACTTATGCATCATCAAATTATTTTTCAAAATCTCGTGCATTTGTAGCATCTTTATTAGCAGGTGCTGGAATTTCATCAACAATGTGGTTTTCAGTATTTCAAGTAAAGATTTTTTTTTACTTTTAATCAATGAAGAAAGATTTTTTTCAATAGGTCCTCGTTGATAATAAAAGATTGGAACTAAGTCATTTAGCCTATATTTGGTTAGCATTTGGTTTATTAATGTTTATAACATCATTTTGCTTTCTTGATTGGAAATATTCTTTTCTTAATTTACCATATAAATTTGATGTTCAACTTGAATTAACAGATGAAAGTATAAAATTAAATTAAAAAAAAATATCTTATTCACTGTTTTGTTTTTGTTTTAGATGAATTAGATAGAAGTTCTTTTTGGGAACATTTTCGAAGTCCATTATATATTTTAGTTGTTTTATTTTTAAGTATTCTTTTAATTCCAAGTGTATTTCTTGCTGTTGTTTGGGAACCATCTATTACATTTATTACAGGAGAAGATAAATCATTAGGTATTTATTATAATATACTCTTTAATATCTTCTACAAAGAAATCAGAAATCTTATTTGTGATTAAAATGTCCTATAATATAGTTGTTCTTGAATTTGAAGTAAAAGAATATTTTCAATTTCGTTAATGATTAGATATCAAGGATAGACGGAAGCCTGTTGCTCATGCTTATGTTACTATTATATCTCAATACATTTCGTATTGTTACGTATAACAAAAGAAAAATTGATCAAATAGGAATGGATTAGAGATGAAACCGATACTGGTCGTGAAAAATCTCGATCGGTTTCATCTCTCGGATGGATTACAAGGCGACAGTCGTTTTTGTATGCGATTTGATCTTCTTTTTTCTACCTACAATTTTATGCTTTTTCTTCGCAATAGCAGGATTCAGGAAATCTTTTCAAATAGTAACTTTATAAAAAAACAGTAAACTATTATAAGAGATTTCGTCATCAACAGTTAATAATTTTAAGATTGGAAAAACACATGAAAATTAATATGCTAAGAAAAAGAAACAATAAAAGTTTTTTTGAATATGTTAAAAGCAAAAGTTAGAAGTTTATAGATTAATTCAACATAGTAAAGTCATATTATTTTGCCTGTCAAATTTTAAATGAAATAATATAATATGATGCAAAAATAATTTGAGTTAATTGTATTATGCATTCATAAAGAAAACGAAAAGAGAAACACTCTTATAACTAATTTTGTAATTTTTAATTTGATTCATCAAATAAGTCGTGTAAAACGATAGTTAAACATTTTGTAAAGTAAGATATTTCAAGAACAACAATTTATTACATAAGAGTGACTGTCTAATTAAACTTTTTAATTGCAAATTAAAACAACTAGTGAAATCTATTAAACTAATCGCAGCGGTATCAGTCGGTGTAAATTAACTACATAGCAGAATTTTCAATTAACATTATATTTTACTTGATTTACATTGTATCGCTATTCTACATTATAAGAAATGTGTGAATTCATTTTGACTGTACTTCTCTTTTCTGTTGCATCATTTCATTTACGAATTTGTGACAAAAATAAATTGTACACGATTTGAAAGAGTAATAGGAACTGACATTTGTTAAATTTCTACATTTTTGATTGAATAATTATTTTAGCAAATAAATATACATTTGCATACAATGTTTCAACATTATTTTCAATAATAATTTGTCCAATAAATGGATTTTTACTTGGATTTAAAGCTGATAAAAGTAAAAAATTTAATAATAAATAAAGAAAAATACTTTTATAATATTTTAGGTAAAAAACAAAAATTATTAAATATTTCACTTGTTCAAACAATTTCATGGTTATTAAATGTTACTCTATGTATTATTCCAATGTTTTTATCACCAAATATAATTATTCCTTTATTAATAATAAATTGTTTATCACGAGCAACAATCGTTGCTGGATGTCAAGCTGTTATATCAACATTGTAAATTACGATACAAAAATCTTTGAAAAAAAAAAAATTTTTATTTTTAAGTTTTCCATCTGCATATATTGGTCGATTAACTGGAATAATGTGGACAATTGTTGGAGCCATTACTTTTATTCAATTTGCACTTGTTAAATTAACTAATCCAATTACAATAGCATGGAGAGTAAGATTTCTTTTTGAATTAAATTATTAATTCATATGAATTTATTTATTTAGGCATGGCTAATTGTATTAGCATTAGTTGTATTAATGTCATCTCATTTAATTCAAATATGGATTAAATATTTTAAAGAAAGAAAAAAAGAATTAAATAATTTTTTTGTAACAAATACAAGATTTTGAAGTATTTCTTTCAATGACTTTAATAAACCACACAAGAGTTCATTTATTCATTTTAATTAATAAAATAGAAAACAAAATTTTATTTTAAAAGACATACCAGGCCTCGAAATCGGGCCACTTTTTTAGAAAAAGTTACATCAAAAAAGGATAAAATCTTCGGGCCGGACGGCCCGTTTCAAGGGCTGGAGTATACTTGTCACTAAAGTTATCTTCTCGTCTCTATTAGTTTTGGATACAAATAACTTGGACATAGTAAAACGATCATGAGGAACATCCTTTTTGTTATCCAACCCGATAGATATGGACAAGATGGTCCTCGTCTTGATGGGACTGAGACCAACACTTTTTCATTGGGAATGATATTTTTTTTATGGTTGTGTAAAACTTACGTCAAATGTCATATTCTCACGATTCATGTGTTCTAAAAATTTATGCAAAAATTATTGAGTAATGATTAGTGTTCTGCACGACGTAGGATATCCTAGGTCTGGATTCGAGTATTTTCGAGTATTTCT
>CAJNOL010003932.1:0-18565 GCA_905250125.1 Rotaria sordida | reverse complement strand
GGTGTGGGGTGGTGGGTGTGGGTGTGGGGTGGTGGGTGTGGGTGTGGTTATATATCTCTCATTCATACACACCCACACCCACACCCCACCTAATGCTATAAAGATGATGGAACAATATATGATCCTTATACTCGAAGTTTAATATCATCAACAAGATTTATTTTTAATTATGCTATGGCATATATTCATTTTGGTAAAGATGATTATCTTCAACGAACACGTCATGGTCTAAATTACATTCGAAATGTGCATCGTAATCCAAAAACAGGTGGTTATGCATGGATTATTTATGATGGAAAAATTACTGATGATACAAATCATTGTTATGGTTTAGCATTTGTTATGTTAGCATATGCATGTGCATTACGTGTTGGTATTGAACAAGCACGTGAATAGATTCGTGAAACATATGATATAATGGAAGAACATTTTTGGTTAAAAGAAAAAGGTTTATATGCAAATGAAGCAACACGTGATTGGCAATTAAAAGATTATCGTGGTCAAAATGATAATATGCATGCATATGCAGTAACGAAAGATGAAATTTATTTAGAACGTGCTAAAATTGTAGCTAAAGTTATGACAGAAAGTTCAAAAGAATTAAATTATCAAATATGGAAACATTATTATCCTGATTGCACACCCGATTTTGAATATAATAAAAATGTTCGAACAAATTCATTACGTCCATGGGGTGTTCAAACAGGTTATCAAACTGAATGGGCTAAACTTTTACTTATACTTGATCGACATGATCCACAACCATGACATCTTGAGCGTGCTATTCGTTTATTTGATCATGCAATGAAATATGGTCGGGATGAAGAAAATGGTGGATTAATTTATGGTTATGATCTTGAAGGAAATTTGTATGATGATGACAAATATTTTTGGGTACAATGTGAAAGTTTGGCAACAACAGCTTTACTTGGTGATAAATTAAACGATGAAAAATATTGGCGACGGTATGATAAAATATGAGATTATAGTTGGAAATATTTTGTCGATCATAAATATGGTGGATGGTATAGAATATTAGCATCAACAAATGAGAAATATTCTGATGAAAAATCACCAACTGGAAAAACTGATTATCATACAATGGGTGTTTTTGCTATGAAGTACTCAATGTTATTCATAAAGAATAATTCTAGAGAATTTTTATTTGATAAAATATGAAAATTATATTCTAAAATTTATCATATATAGGTGGCAGTTGATTTTTAATGTTTTGTTTTTGTAATGAATCTTCTTATGTTGATTTATTATGATTAATAAAAAAAATTCAAATAAGGATCTAATACTTTGAGATAAAACAATGTCTTTGATGTTCCATCGCATTGTCTTTCTTGTTTTTTGACTAGTTTAAGTTGACAATCATTAATCAACAAAGTATCAATAAGAAAAATTCAGTAGCTACTAATAATTTCAACATTAAATCATCTCAATTGATTGTCTATAGAAATTATATTCACTATTATCTTCACTGAATAACGTCGGAAAGAACTCATCAATTATTGTGATCAAATATTCGTCAGCAGGGTGTGGGTGTGGGTGTGCATATGACTCATTGCTTCATCCATACCCACACACATACCATTGCTCTCATCTTGCAGAAAAATTGTCTCATGTTCATGGTAATCTATGTTTTATTCACTTCAACATAAAGCCCAATGGAACTTCTTTCTTAGAACACTCGTGCTCCGATAGTTATCATTAATCGAATGATTAAACAAAAATCCAATGAGTATCTTATTGCTAGTCGTTGTCTAATTTTATCAGATCTGAACCACCTGAAATCATATTAAAATGAATTTTGTTGCATATGTATGTTTGTTTTTGGCTTCTTTGTGATCACGCGGCGATCATTCGTTCTGTAAATATTCTACTGTTTCTAGGCGCAGTTCTTCTTAATAGAATGCATATTTGAATGGAATGAAAAAAAGCGAAAAAGAAGGAGGCAAAGCACACAGAAACGAAAGAAAAAACATTGCCATGCAGCACAAGTAAGAATCGAGTCATTTAAAAAAGAATAAGCAGGCAGTGTATAACTCAAAATATTTAAATAAGCAGCAAACATCATGGTTGCAATTATTTGACTGTGGTGAGTTAATTATTAGGAAGATTCGAAAGGGAAAGTAACCGTTTTGAATGCTATATACTTAGTGTTGAGACACTGCGAATATTAGTAATAGTTAATACAGATATGACATTGACAATCATGGTCGACTTTACATAAGCTGATCGATACGTCAATGTGCCTGGAGCAATCCAAAACTAGTCTCGTCAAGGTCTTATTTTCGTATAGTAAACAAAAAAATTTTCCTTTTTGTGAATAGATAGAACGTCTTTCATTCTATCTGTTTATGCTATTTGATCGATCGTCACTAAGTACTAGAATAAAAAACCTTGGTGAGAACTGTTTTTGTTGGAAGCTGGCAGGTTACATTATTCTCTCTACCGAAAGGAGGGTAATGCGCTGAGTAGCTCCCACAACCAAATATTAGTTCGTTAATTCTCATTGCAGAATGAAAGAAAAAATGTATATATACATATATGTATATATTTGCGGTGCAGACCGCAAGAAAAAAAGTATACAAAATGAAAGAGGTGTATACATCGATTTGATTGGCTGCAGAACGACAGAAAAAGAAAATATTGATATAAACACATAGTAAGCCGACAGAGCGAAGAAAGCATAGCGTTTTAAGTGAATCAACATCAAATCCACTACGTGTAGCGACTTCTTAAAAAACTAAATGGGCCGAGACTTTGATGAATACTAGTAGATAAAAAAAAATTCTTTATCAATCTGTATTTTTACTTCTTTTCAGAAAAGTGATTATAACCGAGAAATAGTCGATAAAATCTGTTCAATCCAAACAGATATAAAATATTACCATTATACCGTATTCTTATTGATCGTCGAATTTCACTGCTCAGTATTAGTCTACTTAATCAATAATTTTCTTCAGAAAAAAAAGGCCGAAAAATCTGACTTCTTGAGATGATTTGTCTTTTGCCAAGCTACAATTTAATATAAAGTAGTCCCTCTGAAAAAGTGATCGGAGTATTTCAGAAATTAGCGCTACTAAGTTCATAACTGTATTTGCCATTTGATATTGATTTGGGTGTGGGCAGCGGGGGGCCAAAGAGCGCCAGTTGCACTGGTAACTATTGGTTACTGCCATACCTTGCCATACCAATTAGCAGAGCAAGTGACGTTCTTCGGCCCGCCACTGGGTGTGGGTGTGGTGGTTGTAGGTGTGGATGTGGGTGGGTGTAAATGTGAGTCGGATATGGATGTGAATCTTCTCTGAGTTCACACACACCCCAAATCGAAATATTTTAATCGTTATGCTAGAAAGTTAAATATGCGTCTTGACGCATTGACTGAAGATTCAGAATCATGAAATTAAAGATAATGTAAAATAAACATAGGTCGATGGAAGCGAAAACTCTGCGACTGATTATTTTAGTAGATTCCTATCATACTATTTTCCATCCAGTAGAGGGTTTAGCGACGTTTCCATCGCGTTACTTGTATTATATCATCATTCCTGACGGTGCAGTTGGGTGTAGGTGGCTGGGTGGCTGGGATGTGGATTGTGGGTGCGCGAGTAGATGTGTGCTTTGCTTTCGTCCACACCCACACTGTACACAACACCCTACACCCATATCCACTCACACACCCACACCCACACCCTGTTATGTATACATCCGCCTGACCGAAAATAGTATCACTTGATATATTTAATATATCATTACTATAAATTAACAGTTTGGCAAAATTAATTATATATTTTGATAGGCTGCGAAATTCTCTACAACACTATATGTAGATGCTTTGGATTGCACCTATCCCCTAGAAATAAATTCAAGTAGAGTAAATGTACCCTCATCATCAGATTCTCTGAAGATCCTCTTTTTCTTCAATTTCATCCGTTTTTTTCAAATTTACTTTGTCATATAGAAACAAGGTAGTACAAAATAAAGTATGCAAGCTGAAAATTTTTATCACGTTGTGCTTTGCCAGCCATTATTAGCTATTATTTGACTACAAATATTTGGTATATTATTTCTATAACCACATATGACGTTTTATGGAATCACATTTCATATTTGCTCAAATAAACGCTCTAAATGTTGTTGAGAGTTTGGGTAATTCGTTTGCACATACCGATTCATCCAAGACTAAAAACATTCTCAACAGCATTGAGATCTGGACCAATAGGCGGATAGTCATTCATAACACTACGTTATAAACTAATGTATCCAACTAAATTATATTCTTAAGAAAATAGAAAGAAAAGTCAGAGAACGATGACGTATATAGCATTTGAAAAGAAAGAGAAGAATAAATTACTCATTATTCTTACCATTATGCTCTGTAGATAAAAACGATTACATATGCGTATGAAAATACGCTGGACATCTCAAAATTTTCCTCTTCACTGCTATTTTAGTACACTTTCAGCTTGCATACTTAATTTTGTACTAACTTGTTTCTATATGACAAAATAAATTTGAAAAAAAAACGGATGAAACAGAAGAAAAAGTGCATCTTCAGAGAATCTGATAATGAGAGTACCTTTACTGTACTTAAATTTGTTGCTAGGGGATAGGTGCAGTCAAAAGCATCTGTATATAAAGTTGTAGAGAATTCCACAGCCTATCAGAATATATAATTAATTTTGTCAAAAATGTTAATTTATAGTAATGATATATTGAATATATCAAGTGACACTATTTTTGGTCTGGGGGATATATATATATAAGAGTTTTTATTTCGACTAAATATACTATAGAGGCATAGAAGTTAGATGGACCAAATAAGAAGTATGTTCGACAGAACGTGAAAGATAATAGAGAAATTTGAAAAGCAAGAATATAGTTTTTATCATCTTATTGTCAGAAATTAAATTGTTAAATTGCTAAAGTAAAAATAGAGAAGAACAGTACAATAAGTAATTTTCGAATGTGGATACATCATTTTATTTAATTTTTGGTCTATCTTCATTTATTTACAAGATATTGAAAAATCAAAGTTTGTTGTCAATTACTTTTGCAAAGTTTTTGACAGATAAATAAATTATGTTGATTGATGCATTAAATAACAATATGAAATTTAATTGACGACGAAATGACATTATATAGTCATCAATAATTTTCACTTGTTTTCTCCTGTACAAATCACATACAATAACGTATAAAAACAAAGATAAAAAAAAGTGGTAAGCGTCAAGAATATAATATAATTCGGATAGTGTGTTTTGAAATTGTATCAATCATATTTCGAAAGTGATTGATCCGATTAGAAGAAAAACACGATCGATTTTAACTTTGGTTAATGAATTTCTATCGTATTCTATAATTTACTAAAACACGTCATCTGTAATTATTGAAAATCTAAATCATATATTTTGTTCTCGCTTATTGAATAGATGATACGCCTTTTTGGTATAAACATTTGTTGAACGAAAAAAAGAGTACATTTTGAAAGGCCTCCTGTTTATGTGAAAGAAAGAATTTGAGAAATTTGTTTTATGTTTTGTTGTGTGATCTGTTGGAAAAAAAAACTGTCCTTTTTTTTGTGTTATTTCATGTCATGTTCGTTGTTAAATAATTAAAAGAATAGAGCTTTCGCTATTTCGTTTTTTTTCTCTTTATTGTCCTTCGAACATGTAATTGAGAAATAAATACGATATTCACATTTTTCACCCACTCATACATAAAAGACTTCAATCTTTTTATAATTTACTATAAAAGTACGTTTATTTTTTTTGTGATCTCATTTGTATGAAACTAAGATTAAATATTTTTGGCATGAGTACTGATCGATACCTCTGCATCTCTAATGAATTAAGGAATATATAGTATTTTGTGTAAGTAGCATTTTTAATTTTTACAGCGAATTAGTATCTTCATCTTCATCAGAATCTTAATTGAGAGATAGTTAGAAAAAAAAACTATTTTATTGATAAATTATTTTTCTCATCTTCGAAATATATATGAAACGCCGCAATGAGAATTTCTAACTTCACGATTGTTGTTTGAAATGATCGCATGAAAAAAAATCAAATAAACGTTATGTATTGACAATAAAAACAATAGATAAATATTACTGTTCATTCAAAGTCTGTGAAGTTTTAAATAACCGTAGAAGATTGATTAACAACTAAACAAATATTATTAACGTCATTATCGTTTGTTATTGATAATGCTAATAATAAATCAGTTGACGAGTTCATGATGAATAATTATATGTTGTTGTTTTAACAGTAAATCACTTTCCATTAATTTTCTCTTTATCTCTCTATCCTTTCTCATTCTGTACATATCGTAAATAGTTGTAATTAAAATTTAGTTCTGTTTATAATTTGACTATTCATCATATAATCAAGAATAGTCACAACTCAAACAGGAGTTATATCTAAAGAATATCCAGTACAAATTAAAAATACAGGGTGGTCCAAAAAAAACTTACCCCGTTCCTCCCCCCAACTGTCTTTTAACTTCTTTTTTTTATGAACAAGTGCATTTCAAATACAAAACTATTTTTATTTCAAAAACTATAAACATCGATAATCATCATGAGTTAGGCGTTGCCCGCCATTTTTAGTTAACAGAGAAGTTCGTCTAACCATTGATGAGATTATAGATTGACATTGCTGGGACGAAATTGATTGCCAAATTTTTTTGATTTGTGATTCCAGTTGATTGATAGTTAAATATTTCATATCAAGTAGTTTTTCACGGATAATGCCCCACACTATTTCTATAGCCCATACATCATCAAATTTAGGGCTTTGGACAGCGACAGGAATTCTTTCATTGAATAAGGCATCGATTTGTTGAAGCACCGCTTGGGTGCGATGAATACGTGCAGCATCATCTTGAAAGATTGGTATCTGATTTCGATATTGTTGCATAATAGCTGGATAAGCAATAGTTCTAATGAGATCAGCATATCGTGTACCATTCATTGTTTTCTTGGCACGTTTTGGCCATTGATTTCCTTCCAAAAACTCATCGATGAACACTGGTGCCTCTCATGGAATTAAACCATTCCAACTTATGGCACCCCAAAGCATAATACCAGGAGAAAAGTTTTCACGACCGTAATAACCACCATGTTTATCAGCATCTTGTCGACTGGTGGACCAAATAATATCATTTTTGGAGTTGAACTGTGGTGTAGACGGAAGGGTATAGAAAAGTCAGTATTCACAAGTCATTGCCATTTTGATGAATGTACTTGTGGATTGAGTTTCCAGTATTGCTTTAGCCAAAATGCGAATTTTTTTCTTTTCATTCGATGTTCGTTTGTGATCTTAGACGATGTTTTACGATGGTATGGTTTGGCAAATTTTTTCGAATTACGTAGAACTGTAGATCTTGAAACATTCACCTTTGGTGCAACATTTCGAATTGAACGTCTTCTTTTATTTAAAACTAATCGTTTCAATTTATTTGACACTTGTTTTGATGATGCAGTTGGTGAACGACTGGAGCCTGATCGACGTAAAGGTGTTGTACCAGTTTCATGAAATTTCTTTAATTGATATTTTATATTTTGTAAGAGAGAATTTTGACATGAGTATTTTATTTTTTCTCGTTCCAGCATCGATTTTATATCTGATAAAATTCTTTTGGCTCCCCAATCAGGATGAAGCTTTTTCAAGATGCCAACTGTTTCTCGTACTAGCTTTCTTCCAGTTCTATTCATCTGAAACAAAAAGAAAATCAAAAAATTCTTTGCAAGTTGAATAATCAATATTTTGAAGTGGGGGGGGGGGGGGGGGTAAGTTTTTTTTGGACCACCCTGTATATTCACACTGAGTACACGGATAACAAATGCACAAAAGTTAGAATAAAACTGTCCACTATTGGAATAAAAATCAATTTTCAGCTATTCATAACATCATCAAACAATTGCGATTTTTCATTCTTTTCTAGACTCTGTCTACCATATATATAGGGATGCACCATGTTTTAGGGCTCATTTGAGTTGCAAAACGACTAGTAGTAACAAGTAAGAAAAATTGATTTTTAAGCAGTATTATTTAATCGACAAATGATCCTTTTTAGTCTTTTTGAGACTCTGCCTACCATATATATAGGGGTGCACCACATATTCGTGCTCTTTCGAGTTGAAGAATAGGCAGAAGTAACAAGTATGAAAAATCGATTTTTAAGTAGTATTATTCATAAAAGAAACGATCTTTCCCATCTTTACAAATCGCTTTTTGTCTCAAGTACCTCATTCCGAGGTATTTTTGAAACTTAAAAATCTACTTTCATACATAGGAACCTTTTTTTGAATGATACCTGGTTTTCAAGGTAGTTTTGGGGATAATTACGATGTTCAGAAAAAAAAAGATCTTTAATGATCTTTAATGATATTTATCTTTGAAGTACCTGATATTAGGATATTTTTCGTGCTTGAATTTATATTTTCATAAAGAAAGATTTTTTTGTAGAAGAATACCTTATTCCGTAGACATTTTCAAGATTAAAATACTGTGTTTGAATGAAAAGATCTTTAAAGACCTTGAAATATAGCGGGTGTCCCAGAAATAATGGATGTCTCAGTATTTTGGTGATATCTCTATTGATTTTCATTCGTTCCAATCCAATTTTTGTTTTGAAATATTCGCCTTGTTATCCTCTACAAGAATCTATATTTCGTATTTCATTCGAACTTATTTTGCCTGTACTGCACAATGAAAAGTAAAGACCTTCAAAAAATAGGTTTTTTGTAAATACCAAGATGGTGATAGTACAACTAATATTTTTTGAGATTTGAACGGCTCTTTGGGACTCAATACCATCCAAAGATGGTGTAACATGATCCGTCACACCGGTTCTATCCAGTTATCAACACCACCGGGTAGACCACGTCTTTGTTGAATCAGTAAAATAATTCAAAAAGTTAAACACAAACTCGATCAAAAGAAGCTAGTATCAGTTCAAAGTTTGGCTAAAGATTACGGCATGTCCAAGTCAAGTGTACATCGAATACTGAAAGAAGATCTAGAACTCTATCCATACAAAATGATAATCGAACCGAAACTCACCAACGAACATAAAATCAATCGAAAAAAATTCGCTAATTGGGTCTTTAACAATTTTCGAAAAGAAGACACCATGTGGATTTTATTTTCAGATGAAAAAATGTTCGATATCGATGGTGTATACAATTTCCAAAACCAACGTATTTGGGCAGCAAGTCATGCTGAAGCAAATGAAAGAGGTGGCATTAAAATATGGAAATGAGACCTTTGAAGAACATTGGACATTTCAACAGGACGGTGCGAAACCTCACATCCATCACCTAACACAAAAATGATGCATGGACAAATTTCCATCGTTCATAGATAAAGATCATTGACCACCGAATAGTCTAGATTTGAATCCGTTGGACTATTCTATTTGGGACGAATTTGCACAAACCATCAACTGGAACAACGTAACATCCAAAGACACACTTATCGAAGAATTGAAACGTGCAGTCAAAAATATTCGACAAGATGTTGTTTTAAAAAGTTGTTCATCTTGGACTATTCGTTTAACGCATGTCTTAAAAAATAATGGATGTTACTTGAAAAAATAAACCACATGTCATTTTGTAGAGCATGCAAAGCCCTACCCTTTGAAAAAAAATCAATCCTAAACAAATGAATATTAAGAGCGATATCATCAAAATACTGAGACACCCGTTATTTATCGATCTTTCAAGGTCTTTAAAGATCTGTATCGATATTTTTTTGTACCTGGTTGGGCTGGAGTTTCTGAGAGTACAAACTGAGGAGTGTAGAAGAGATCTTTAAAGACTTCTTGATAGCTATCATATGCCTTAGCTTTTTTTTGGTTTGCCGAAAGTGGGAACGGCCGTATACGATGAACTTACGATCGTATAGAGCCGTATACGCTGATATTACGGTCGTGAACGATGTCGTATAAGGTATTGCCCATCGGCATTGATGCCGTGTCAAGTCATAATTACGGTCGTATATTGTTTCCGTATTATGCCGTTTACGGCACGGCAAAATACCACCGTCATACAGCCCATGGAAATACGGCGAGGATACAGCCGTAAGCAGCCGTATTTCCACCGTATACGGCGGTATACGATCGTTTCTGGTTACCGTAATGCTCGGTCTGGGAACAATATACTTAAAATTTTGTTGGATGTTATACTTATTATTTGCAAATATTAAAAGACAAGAAATCTCTTTAAAAAATAGATAAAAGACATAGATGAGAAATGACTTGAATGATATTATAAATATGATAGAAATGATAAATCGAAAAAAATGATGTAAGAATATAAAACTTTATTTAATATTTTAGATTTCTTTTGTATAATTTATTTGAAATATTAAATAACTCATAAAGAAATGAAAATAACATCGACAAACGGTAATGCGTCTCGTTTAAATAATGACAATAAAAGATTAGAATATATTTGTTCTTATATAAGATATAAATTTGATAATCTATTTGCTCATGGTTTAATTTTTATTATTCCATTATTAACTATTATAAGTGTAATTATTATATTAATATTTAGTATAATTTATTATTATACTAAAGGAGTATCTAATTATAAAGATGCATTATGGGAAACATTTACACGTATACTTGATCCATGTGCAGCAGCACACGATGAAGGTCTAAAACATCGAGTTATATCTGGAATTGTTATACTTTGTGGTCTTGTTATTATTGCCATATTAATTGGTGCAATTGTAACTTTTATGGAGGAAAAATTAAATGAATTAAAAAAAGGACGTACAACAGTTATTGAAAAGAATCATACAAGTAAAATTTATAAATTAAATTGATTAAATATTCAAACAGAAAAAATTTATGCCTCTTTCTTTTTTTTTTGTGTTTAGTAATTTTAGGTTGGTCACCAAAAATATTTGATATTATTAATGAATTAATTATTGCAAATGAAAATCAACGTAATCCTTCAATCGTTATTTTGACATCAAAAGATAATAGTGAAGTTAAATATATGATTAAAGATAAAATAAATAATTCAAGAAATACAAGAATTATTTATAGAAATGGTGATCCTATGTCGGTATGTAAAAAATACAAAAAATTCTTTTTTTTTTGACAAATGCTCTTCTTTTTGTCTCTCCCTTTTACTAATAGTATGACAATGAAAAAATAATAATATTCTGACTGCAGCGTGTTCTTCCACTTTCCCTCCCTTATTCGCTCATCTTATAGGCTATAAAAATTCATTTAAAGAATATTTTCCAAGTACTCTAATAATTAAAAAAAATAGTTTTTCCAAAAATTCCAACCGAAAACCAGAAAACATTGATTCGAATTTTTTTTGGACAACGCTCATCTGATTATTTGCTGTGTCTCTTTCGTAATAACGAATGCCGAAGAGAATTTTTTGTTCAATTTTCTATTTTATTGTCTATATCTAAATATCATAAATAAATGATTGCATTATATGTATTTTATTACTTTTAGATCAATGATTTAAATAAATTGAGTCTTAATCAAGCACGATCAATAATTATACTGGCACCGAAATTAAACAATCCTGATGTTAGAATAATAAAAACAATATTAGCAATTAGAAATAATCCACGACGAAATAAGATTAATTTTCATATTGTAGCCGAAATAAAAGAACGAATTAATTTAGAAGCGGCAATAATTGCAGGTTTTTATTAGATTTTATATATTGAAATATTTTTTTTTACATGTTTTACTCATCTTGTTTTTATATAAGTACTTCGCTCGAACACATAAGTTGCTGTCTAATGTCACATGAATAATAAAATGAATAATTTAGCTTTGTTCGCAGAACTGTTGAATGGTAAAAAATAGAATATTTGTTTTTTTTAGGCGGAGATGAAGCATTATTTGTCTATGCCAATGAAATAATTGCACGTATTATAGCTCAATCATGTCGACAAAGGGGTTTAAGTGTAATATTATCAAGTTTATTATCATTTCAAGGTGATGAAATTTATTTTAAACATGAAAGTGCACTTGTTGGTAGAACATTTTATGATGCTGTATTTTCATATGATAAATGTTCAGTAATTGGATTAATGTTATCCGATGGAACAGTTAAAATATTTCCTCGATTAAATACAATAATAAATATTGGTGATCAAATTATTGTTATCGCTGAAGATGATCATAAAATTATATTATCATCCGATTATTTGTCACGTATTAATTATGAATATTCAGGATCAAAATCACCATTATTATTTAATCATAATACAGTTTTATTATCCAATCCTGTGACTAGAAGAGCGACAAAAATAATTGAACGAAATCTTCTACTCGGATGGAATAAAAAAGCTCCATTAATTGCTAGAGAATTGGATACTTATGTTGCTCGTGGTAGTGAACTACATATATTAACAAATTCGAATATAATAACACAATTTATAAATGAACAATTAGTTAATGAATTAACAGAACAAAAAATATTTGTACATTCTGGAAGCTTCACAAATAAAGTTGATTTAGAAAAATTAAATTTATTTTCTTATGATTATGTTATATTATTAGCGAATGAAGAAAGTGAACAACAAAATTTAATTGAAGAAGCTGATGCTGAATGTTTAATTTGTTTATTATATTTAAAAGATATTATTGATAAATCAAATAATGAAAAAACATTTAGTATAATAGCAGAAATGTATGATATACGTAATTGTCAATTAGCAAATAGAACAAGTGCCGATGATTTTATCGTTAGTCCAAATTTAATATCAAAATATATTTCACAATTATCTGAAAATAAAAATATTAAAAAGGTTTATGATGTTTTATTAACAGCTGATGGTTCTGAGATTTATTTATGTTTAGCATCGATGTTCGTTCCACTAGAAACACCAATTAGTTATTATCAAATTTTACAAGAAACATTAAAATATCAATATTTAGCAATTGGCTATAGATTAATGAAATATTTACATGATGAAACAAGATTTTTTGGAATTGTTTTAAATCCAGATAAACAAGAACAAATTATATTTTCAAAAAATGATAAAATTATTATTTTAGCTGAAAACTTTATGTCATTTACTCCCCGTAGGACGCAAATTCGTAGATACCGGCTCGCTATTAGCGGTAAACCGCCGTAAATTACAGTAATGGGAGCCAGGCCTCGAAACGGACCAATTTTTGATGGCCCGATCCGGTCCGTATAACAATGGCACTATTATAAATACATTTTTTTTTACAAAAAGTTTTTTATATAACGGAACTCAATGGTTATTGGAGTGTGTCGGATGTGGGTCTGGGGTGTGGGTGAGTTTGTGTGTGAGTGTGTTGTGACGATTTTAGGTATAATAGGCATAGTTCGAGAGCTATTATTCTAATACTTTATTAGTGTAAGTAAAATCGTATCGTACTGTATATTTCTCGCTCCTTATGTACTATTTCTTAACATAGAAGGATCTTGGAACATACAGTAAACACAATGACAGAAAAATATGTGTTTAAGGGCAAAGTCAAAGAAAAGCAGAGGTTAGGTAAGGATTGTAGTTAACCCCATACATATAACGAATGGAAAAACATTGCGGTTATTCCTTTTATGGATAAAATTATGTACGAGTTAAGGACAAAATAGTAATATCGTTTCAAAGTACATACAAGTAACGTTCATCGTCAAGCGATTCACTTAGCCCTAGACTGATAGAATACATGTACGGAAGGAATAACATAAAAAGCTACATTAAAAAAGTAATACGCAACATTGATAATATGACCAGTATATCTTAGGCGACCAGAAAACTTAATTTGGAGAATTCTCACTCTAAGTAAAGATGATGCATTTACAAATTTAATTTTTTTTTATCGTTTTTGTTTTATTTTTTTTTTTGCTTTTATGAATATAAATAGCGCCTAATAAGATTAGACAACAATACGATTTTTTTTATAATTATATTGGCGCTATTTGTACGTACAAAAATATGAATTATATTATTCATAAAATTTGAGTTTTATTAATCAATATTTTATGCTTAAATTCACGCATTAATTCTAAACTATTAATAAATTAGATATTCATTGATACAACATTGCACAATCAATCTTACAATAATGAATAATTTAAACTATTTCTTTAAATCCATACTGCTCATTTGGTCTGACTCTCACTAATTAAATGCTTGTGTAAGTAAGCCGTTTTACATCACTACCCAAATTATAGTTATTCCATTGACATTTTACCCATGATTATTATGGGTTCATTTACATCAGTCTTTAGATGGTCATTTGTACCATAGTTACCGGAATAGTTGTTTGTACCATGATTGCTATATGGTCACTTGTGCCATAGTTATGTGGTCGTTTCTACCAAAAAAATGACCGTTTGTGCCATAGTTACATGCTCATTTGTACCATAGTTACCTAGTTAATTTTAGTAAAAAAATGGCCGTTTGTGCCAAAAAAATGGTCACTTGTGCCAAAAAAATGGCCATTTGTGGCACGAAAATGGTCACTTGTGCCAAAAAAGTGGTCGTTTATGCCATAAAAATGGTCACGTGTGCCAAAAAAATGGCCATTTTGACTGCGTTACCGACAGACAGACGGACAGACAGACAGACAGACAGACACAGGTGAATTTCGGTTTCTAGACCCTAGCCTTTCAGTCTTGGGAATAGAAAGAAAATCTTATTTTATTGGCTTTGCGCGCCATTCGAAATATATATTTATTTTTATTTTAACGATCACATAGTTACCATATGGTAACCGTACGTGTTACAGACAGACAGACACAGGCGAATTTCCGTTTCTAGACCCTATACTTTCAGTCTAGGGAATAGAAGAAGAACGAACGGAAAAGGATATCGCGGTTATTCTGTTTTGTACGAGAAAAGAGCAAACCAATAATGTCAGTACAAGGTACATATAGAAAGATAGAAGTATGGATAAACAGAAAAAGACATTGCAGTCATTTTTATCGAGAAAGAGCAACAACTTGTGGCTGTTACATGTGTGAGTATGAGTGTGGATGTAGGTGTGTTGTTGATGTTTGTGTAAATCTTCAGTCCATTCAAACTCACATCCACACCCTAAATCGCTTCGAGTCAAACTCTTATTTTCTGGTCGATGTACACTTAGACAGAGCACCAGTCAGTAGAGAATTAAACTGTGCACATAATACACCACTTGGAGAGCCAACAGCGGTTCATGAACGCTGGTTTGCAAGGAAAACTCGAATCCACAGAATTTCCACCTTTTCAGGCAGCCCTGATAATGACCACATAAGACTGTTTCGATGAAAAAATTTTTCAAAAACGTTTGAAATACACGTAAGTCAGCTCAGTTTTTGATGTTGATTGCGAATATCATATTCATTTTGCTCAACGTTTTACTTTCCCTAACCGAAATCTGCAAAAACTTCATGTAAAGGGTGTGGGTGGAGGCTTTGGGTGTGGCTGTGGCTGTGTGAGTGTCGGTGTGTATGTGGGTGTAGGTGTTGATGTAGATATTCTTTTCACTCACACCCACACCCACACCCACACCCAGCTCATACAATTAGTGAAACAGGAGTTGGTGCTGAATTTGTGGAAAAGCTTAAATCATCAGGTACATCAGTAATTAATCAAGTTTTTGTCTAACCAGTTTTTCCTTTAGTTATAAATTCTCAAGCTGATAAACCAACACATGGTAAGTTAAATAGAATATCTTTTTTTTATTTTTGATCAGTTTTGTTCATAATATTTGTAGAAATGAAAGAAACTCGTCCAGAACCTGGAAGTATATACATGCTCCGGCTCAGTATACCTGAAGCATTTGGGATATTCGAAAGTGATGAACCAGAAATATCTTCATTTGCATCATGTGCATCTTCATCATCAACTGAAAGTTCTGCTAAATCTTCCGCATCACCAACAAAACCAAAAAAAAACAATATTACAAAGGACCATGTATCGTGCTGTTCAATCATTCTGAATCAACAACCATTCTTGCTATTACCAGATTTCACGGTCATGATCCCGCTTCTACTAATACAAATGCAACTATTGTATTACCTGAATTAACAAGAAATTATGTATTTAAACACCTTTTATCAATATATCCAAACCTTCCAGTTTTTGGTCGAAATAGCATCAAAATTAAATTAATTTGGGTGTGGGTGTGGCTGTGGGGTGGGTGTGGGTGTGGGGTGGGTGTAGGTGGGGGTGGGGGTGTGGGTGTGGGTGTGGGTGTGGATGGGTGGGGGTGGGGGTGTGGGTGTGGGTGGGTGTGGGTGTGGGTTCTAATCCGCCCTTTACTCCCACTCACACCTGCACCCGCACTCACACCCACCTACCAAACCCAGACCCACACCCACACACCCACACCCACCACACACCTTCCCACATCCACACCTTCCCACACCCGCACCTACACCCACACCCGTACACCCACACCCTCACCCACACCCACACCCTGAGTCAATAAACATCCATATATTAGGATGAGTTTTATTTAAACGTCTTTTGAATCTATAGTTATATCCTAAAGATACACGAGTTTTAGCTACAAATTATAGCTGACATACTGCTTCCCATGCCTTCGCTAAAATGATTAGTTTTTTCGGGGATATCGAATACATTCCATACAGATATTTGTCACATCCAATAATCATTAAAATATTTGAATAAATCACTTAATTCATTACGTTCAGAACCATTTAATTCTTGTCCAACATTTGCAAATAATGATGGAATATATTGTTCAGGTACTAGAGCTAGTGCCATCATTTGTCTAATAACACTACGTATCATAATATTATCTAAATAAGTTGATGATAAACCACGTGATTGAACATTTTTATATACACCTTGTGAAAAATGGAAAAAACATCTTCTCTGGATAGTTTTTTCTGTGAACTATAAAATTAAAAATATGTAGAGTTTAATCAGAAAGTTTTGATAAAAACTTCAAAGATAATTGTACCTCGAGACGAATGGCTTTAGCAATTCCTCGTTCAAAATCTGTCATAATCAGAAGAGGATCAAATTTTTTATTGAATCTTTTTGCTTCAGAAAATAAAATATGAAATAAATGCATGTATGTTGTCGCTTTACGATCTGGAAGAAGTGCGTACACTACCGGCACACCTCTCATAATAAAAAATATTTACATTAGCATGTAACAAATTTAAAAGTTCAAATATTTCATCAGATAGAGATAGCTTACATGTTCCATGAGAAATAGCTTGAATAATAAACATCTGGTCGAAGTTTGGTGGTGCAGTACAAAATGTACCATCCATGTGTAATCTTTGACTATCAAATAATAAATTAAGTTGAACATCTGTTGACCATATTAATAATCTTCCTGCAAATCGAACATCTCCTGATAGATTGATTTGAAATTTTGGATCATCACTATCATGTAATAATAAACGTTTTTTATTATGATAATCTGTTGTGTGTAAATCCGGAATGAGAAAAGAACATGATTGTGGAATTGGAGGAATCATTTTACGACGATTATGTACTAAATTATGACCTAAGACAAACATAAATAAAAAATAGACAAGAATATTAACATTGTATAAAAATATCAATACTATATCAATATTAGTTACACCAGGTAAAACAGCAAGAGCTTCAACTGTTAGCAAAGCATTGCGCATTTCGTGTTCAGCAATTATTTGTAATGGTAAAATTTCGCTTTCAGTTCTTTGTCGCATTTTTTCTCTCAAATTTCGGACTTCTAATTCAGCTGGATTTGGTAAATGAGAATGGTCAGTTACTTTTCCAGAATAACATAAAAATTCATCATCACGAGTTGCATGCAAGAGCACACCACAACTTCTATTAG
Source organism: Rotaria sordida (assembly GCA_905250125.1). Lineage (NCBI taxonomy): Eukaryota > Metazoa > Rotifera > Eurotatoria > Philodinida > Philodinidae > Rotaria > Rotaria sordida. The sequence continues at coordinate 742 of CAJNOL010003932.1, read as the reverse complement.
CACACCGCCAAAACTTCAAATCTTTTTTTTTTATTAAAATTTTTAAATTGAAAATTATAACCATCTATGACTAACATTAATATTCGTTTATTTGATGTTGTTTTCGTAATTACAGATTTTGCTGAACTTAAGGATGACGATGAACATTCAGTTGAACATGAGGATGATGATAATGATGATTCAGTTGAATATGAAGAAAATGATGATGATGATGATTCAATTGAAGAAGAGAATAAAGATGATGTCTCATCAGTCATCATTATGTCTTGTGATGTCATATGAAAAAATTTTGTTTTGTTTGATTATTTATGAAATATGATATAGGTACAATCAATCGTAGTTCAATACTTTTTTCGTTCTTATTCCATTCATTCCCGTAAAAAGACGTCCTCTCTATAAAACAACTTAATTATCTATCGAACTATGTTTGGACTATAGCGTCATCTACGTCCAAATAACGTTATATCCACAAAAAAAACAATTGAGATTGAAGCACATTTTTACACGAGGGACCATTTTCGCGAAGACATTTAATCTTGAGGACATTTAACCTGAAGGACTTTTTTTCCAAGGACGAAATACCAGAGACATTTTTTCCTGAGGACGAAAAGTCAGAGAACATTTCGTGAAGGACATTTTTGCAAGGACATTCTAGACTGTTACCGACAGGTCTTCTCTTAGGCATCAGTTCTCATCAGCAAGCGAAATAAAAATAAAAAAATATTGTAAATACATTAGTAAT
>CAJNOL010003931.1:0-18576 GCA_905250125.1 Rotaria sordida | reverse complement strand
TTTTCTAAAGATTTAGAAACTCAACAGCAAAAATGTATTAGGATCGACAACTTTCACGTAAAGTAGAGATCATTTTTTTGAATTATTATACTAATAAAATTTATAAGTAACGACTTGATTCGAGACTAACGGTGCTATATTGATATACAAATTCTTGATAAGTTGCAGTTTTATGGTGAGAAGTAAATCTTAGCACGAACAGCAGCATGTAGCAACATCCAGAGTTAAATTTATTATTCGTCGATAGCTATAGTGAAACATTTCCAGAACTCGGAGAATGCCTATTTAGCGGCTTCTTTCGTAACTCTATCTATTTCAAAATGGTTTTGACTCAAAAATGAATACTAAAAGTGAAGACATGATGTCGTAGGAAGGAGAATCTTTTTTTTTGGTGTTATTTTGTAGTACATAGAAATATTGCAATTGACTGTGCGCTTACTTCATATAATACATTTTATTTCAGAATACGATTAGAGAAAGTAAAAAGGAAATTATTTTATTGGTAGTATCCTAATCAACTATGAATACTTTACAATTACTAATATTTCTATTGTCATTCAATGCATTCGACACTCACTATTCGATGTATCATTCAAATGATCAATCAAGATCTAACTCTTTCTTTGATTGTCTTTATGCACATATGACAGGTTATGATGAATATATTGATTCTTCGCAAATAACGATTTATCATCTGATTCCATACTGCCGAAGACCAGATCAAAATGAAATGAAAGATCATTTGTCAAATATTTCAATGAATAATATAGACAAAATTATTACATTTAATGAATTATATAAACAAGGTGTAACAAGTCAGCAATTACTTGAATGGTCGGTACCAATTGATATTGCCGAAAAATATGAAATGAAAGTTTTAGATTTAACAAAAGTTTTTTACAATTGTTCATTACCTTGGTTTGGTCCTAAATGTCAATACAGATTTGATACTAAGCTACTAGTGTCATTTGATGATATTGTTCGAAGAAATTTTATTCATCGCATGGCACATGACACGTTGTATGATGACAATATTGGCACATGCTATTCTTTCCTTACTAACTGCTATAATTATCCACTGTCAGTGTGTCTCGATTGGCGTGAAATTTGTGATGGAAAATTGGATTGTACGAATGGAGAAGATGAAAAATATTGTCAATTATTGGAAATGAATGAATGTCCTGATGACACATATCGATGCCATTATGGTGGCCAATGCATTCCATTAACATTTGTAAAAGATGGACCTACAAGTGCAGATTGTCTTGACGGTACTGATGAAATAGAATTATATGAAGAAGAGCTTTACCGTTCTAAAAGTGCTTGCTTAACTTTTCCGACATTTCGATGTGAAGAACATACCAGCCGGCATCTTCGGTCTTTTCCATGTGGTGACGGTCAGTATGCTCTTTCGGATATTGGACCTCTATCTATAAACCGTCTTTGTGCCAATGGTCGAGATATGATAGCGGTATTCTATCGAATGAAACCTTTATCTCAGCCATTAGAATCTCTTTCTGTTCAAATGTTCGACTCCACATTGGTCTCGAATATCGATATTCTAAAACAAATATTACTGAATTCAACATCAATATATATGATGATCCCTTGTGAATCTATAGGAAGAAAATGTTTAACAAATTGGCTTTTTAAGATTGAAGTATACTACGCTTATTCAAAGTTTCATTTTATTTATTTACCGAATAGATTATTGATGGATTTTGCCTTGTTTATTAATCCTGATTTTATTTGTTTCAATCCTAAAGATTGTCCTGCACTGACGTATTGCGTCATAGATATCGGTATAAATAATGGACTTGTTTGTTGTGCTGCTAGTGAATTATCTAATGAATTATTAAATGGTGACACGAAAATGAAAAATGCTCTTGAAAAATTATTTATTCGTTGTTCAACGACTGGCATAGAACAATCTTGTTCACATTCCTCACTTTTTCATTGTTCACTTTCATTGAAATGTATTTCAAAACATCGTCTTGTTGATGGAATTATTGATTGTTATTTTGGAGAAGATGAAGTATTTCCTACTTGTCAATTAAACGACTCAAAACGATTTATGTGTAAATCTGAACAAAATAAATGTTTATCGCCAATAGCAGTGCAGAATGGAAAGAATGATTGTCAAAATGGAGAAGATGAAACGACTGAAAATCAACGTAATACTTTAAAAGGAGATGTTCCATTTGCTTTGTTATGTGATGGAAAAAATCATCCATTACTATTAAAATCGAATGAAACCGATGAAACAAATTGTCAATATTGGCCATGTAATAATCCTTATGTTCGATGTAATCGTCTTCAAAATTGTGCTGATGGTACTGATGAACATAATTGTCCCAAATTAAAATGTACATGGAAGGGTACTTCATGTTCTAGAAGATTATCGACAAATTTATTTTGTTTTCCATTAATGGTTTTAATGGAACAATATTTAGATTGTGAAATTTATTACACTGAAGATGAAATCAGTTTGAATACGGCACATAACAATGAGACATTAGAATATTTCTCCTACGATTCTTCATGCACTTCTTTAGAAGAACTCTGTGTCCGTATGCCATCAATAACGCCAGTTCATGAAATCTGTGTCTATCCACTTGAAACATCCTATACAATAATAATGCCATATTGGTTTATTTTAATTAAAAAAAATATTTGCCCTTTTTTCCAAAAAAATGTACGAAAAATTGAATTCGACAAATCTTTTTTGATATCATCACAATTGGGATATTTTCCTGAAAATTCAATTGCATTATTGAACCAAAATAATTCCAAAGTGAAAAAAGAACCAACTATCAATGAAAATATAAGTGGAATGAAAAATTGGTATTGCAATCGAGGAATTATCATGCATTTTAATGATAATAAAACAAATAAATGTTTATGTCCACCTAGTTATTTCGGTGATCGATGTCAATGGCAAAATCAACGAATAAGTTTGACACTTCAATTAGTACATCGTGTTGAAACTTATACAATCGCAATATTTCAAATTATTATCATGCTTATTGATGAACAAAGACAAATAACATCATATCATGAACAAATAACATATGTACCAAAACGTGATTGTGGCACAAAATATAATATTTATTTACTTTATCCAAATCAACCAAAAAATTCTTTTACTAATTATTCAATACATATTGATATATTTGATAAAATATCATTAAAATATTTAGCCAGTTGGTATTTACCTATTCCATTTCAGTTTCTACCTGTTAATCGTATTGCCACTCAAATATTTATTCAAAATAAAACTATGATTTCAAAATTATGTCCATTATATTGTGGTAAACATGGTCATTGTGTAGAATATATAAATCGAAAATTTTTATATTTTTGTCAATGTGATGAAGGATATTCTGGTGATCAATGTAATATTAAACATAATTGTTCATGTTCATCTGATTCATATTGTCTTACATCATCTATTTGTGTTTGTCCAATGAATAAATTTGGTTCAAAATGTTATTTAAAAAGTTCAATTTGTCAAACATCCAATAATCCTTGTCAAAATAATGGAATTTGTATACCTGTTGATGATCGTATGAGTTTAAATAAATCTACATGTTTATGTACGGAAAATTTCTATGGAACACGATGTGAAAATATGAAAAATCGAATTGATATTGAATTTGATGATGATAAAATTAGTATGATGACATTTGTATTTATACATTTTATTACTGCTATTGAAAATGATAATCATCAACATAAGACAATTTTAAAAAAGATTACTTTTGATCAAAATATGATTACAATTTTTATAACACATTCATTTCATATTCTCTTTATTGAATTAACAAATCGAACTTACTATTTAGGTGTATTAAGAGAAAAATTTATCGAATCCGAACATATTCAAACAAGAATATTGCCAAATTATCAATGTGTGTCTATAAATGAATTAATGAATAATACTTTTCTAAATTATTCATTTGTTCATCGTGCTAAATATTATCCTTATTTGTGTCAACAACAGAAACAACTTAAATGCTTTTATGATAATAGATACATGTGTATATGTGATGTTAATCGTTTTTCGAATTGTTTTACATTTAATCATACTTTATCATATGATTGTTAAGGAGAAAATATTTGCGAAAATGGTGGTCTATGTTTTCAAGACAATATTAAATGTCCTATTCTATCAATATGCGTATGTCTTGAATGTTATTATGGTACAAAATGTCAATTTTCTACAAGAGGTTTTGTATTATCTCTTGATTATATTCTTGGTTATCATATTAAACCAAAGGTTTTATTTCATTGACAACCATTCGTAATTAAAATTAGTCTCATTATTATAGTATTTATGTTCATTCTTGGAATGATTAATGGAGTTTTATCTATAGCGATATTCTGTAAAGAAAATATTAGACAAACTGGTTGTAGTTTATATCTTTTGGCATCATCGTGCAATTCTTTACTTCTAATTATTGTATTAGTAATCAAATTTAGTCAATTGATTTTATCACAAACTGCCGTTCTTACTAATCGAACATTTCTTACATTGAATTGTATATTATTAGATATGATTCTCAAAGTTCTTGTTGCATCAAATGATTGGTTTTATGGATGTATTACTCTTGAACGAGTATTTACTGCTATTAATGGTGTCAAATTCAATCAAGTTAAAAGTAAACAAATAGCTAAATGGATAATTTTATGTGTATTTCTTCTGACAATTATCAGTCATATTCATGATCCAATTCATCGTCAATTAATTAATGATTCTGATGGTGATGAACAACGATTATGGTGTTTAGTTCGATACTCTTCTTCAATTAATATCTTTAATATATTCATTACTTTTTTTCATTTTCTTACTCCTTTCGCAATCAATTTAATATCTACTATAATTCTTATCATATCAATAGCTCGTTCTCGTTCTAAAGTTCGATCTAAAATACCATTTAAAAAACATTTACAACAACAATTATATCAACACAAACATCATCTATTTGCATCTTGTGCAATAATATTATTAACTATACCTCGTTTAATTCTTTCATTGACTCGTGGATGTATGAAATCACCAAGAGATCCATGGTTGTACATATTTGGTTATTTAATTTCTTTTATTCCATCTATGATAACAATTATAGTCTTTGTATTACCAGCGAAAAAATACAAAGATCAATTTATTGCGATTATTCAACAGATTACTCTTCGTAGGTTTTGTCATATTTTGAAGGCACGAAGATCATAAGAATATTTATAGACTATATACTTTATACTCATCATTTGATAACTGCTTGTATATGCTTAAAATATTTTCATTTTATTTAGAACAAAACTAAATTTAATAATTATCAATGTTCTTTCTGAAATCTATTAGCGCGATCCTTATGATGTTAATATATGAAACAGGATATGGCTGCTATTAATGCAATAAGGCATTATTAGTTCAGTTATTATAAGGAAATATTCGTGATATATGATCTCTGATCTTCTATCAATTATGTTTTCCACAATTTTTTATGTTGTTATAATTATATCCGTCAGAATCTGTGTGCTAAAACTTAGATGCGGATGATAGCTCCTAAATGTCAACATTCGTTTTAAGTCATTTTTTTACAAATTGATATTTATGACGATAAATATCAGTTACTCGACTAAAGATTTGTTCTCTTAATATTTTTCACTAAGTCATCTAATACGATTTAATGTGAAAAATATAAAGGAGATGAATTTACTGTTCAACGATATTTCAGGATGAATGTAGAAAAATGACTAGTACTATCTTACTGATGTATACAGTTCTTTCCAAACATTTTACGATCGGGTTTTAGAATTATTGAAGAAAACATCACTCATGTAACCTTGAGCATCTAATGCTCTGTCTTCCAGAATCATCAGCATTTTCAGTTCTTATCCTCACGGGTGTGGGTGTGTTGCTACGAATGTAGCAGTCAACATCAATAATATTGAAACTATACCCACTAACAATTATAACGGTATTGTACATTATGCATTACGAGAGCTTTATTTTGTTATGTTTAATGTGTTCAATGGTATATAGTTTTCTTGTATAGACAAAAATGAAATTCCCGGTTATTATGATCATCTTCCTTTTTTCCTACAATCGTATTATTAATTTGAAAAAAAAAGTCATTGTTCAACATTTGACTTCGAACATTCATCAGCTTGGTTTTACTTTCAGACAGAGATTTCTCTGTTTACACTTAACTTTCGATGCATATCATTCATGTAAGTATCCAATACGTATAGGTTGTTATACACAAATTTATGTACGTGATGTAAGTTTTACTTGGAGTGAATTATCAGAATGAAGAATTATTTGTTCTGTCAGTACAAAATTTTAATAATATTGACTTGTTGTTAGATGAAATCGATGAATTATTGTTAAAAGAAATACTTTTGCTACAAGCAAGGCAAAACGTTGACTTTTCATAACAAGAATGAAATCAATATAATAAAAAAGCTATAAAGAATTTTTCTACATACCAATACAATTTCGTGAACCAGCAGAAAACGGAATGTATGCATATGGATGCTGCTGTTGAACTACTCCAGGTAAAAATCGATCAGGATCAAATTTTTCTGGTTCAAGAAAATATCGTGGATCATGGTGAATTTCATAGATAAATATTTAAAGAAAAACAGATTATATTGGAGAGTTTCTTGAATTTCTCGTCCAATTATTGGAACAGATGGTAGAAGTCTTAATTTATCTTTAATAACATGTTTAAGATAATCCATCTATATAATATCATCTAGTGTACATGTACGTTTATTATCATTTTTGATAAAAATCAAATAAGATATATTGAAATAGTTAATTCAAGAATTTACTAAATATGCTTTGCATTTCTTCGAATAAACATTTTTGAATATCCTGATGAAGTGCAATCATAAATAGAGTAAAATTAAGCACAGTTGCAGTTGTATCATGACCCTAAAATTTCTCAAATAATATTAGTTAAAATTTACTTCAAACGTACATGTATCGACTTCTTCTTGTATATAATCAATTGACATTTGTTCATCATTCATTTTTGCAATAAGTATATCGAGAAATGCCATTCGATATTGCAGATGAATTGAAGAAAACTTAGTAATACAATCTTCGATTACCTAAAAATAAAATTGTGTTCGTTAAAACGAATGAGTCTTATTAACTTGATTTCATTATACTACTAGTAGGATAATGTATATGTGTTAAAAACAAAACTTGCTAAGATAGAAAGCTATGCGAATTTAATAGAATATTTTGAAAGCAAACTGTGCACTACTGTAGATATTATTAGAGATCTCGACCACGAAAATAAAATAAAACTCGCACTTTCATGATACGAATATTTAATTTCATTTGTTGTTGGCATTCTTGTCGAGTAAATTTATGTACAATACCTACAAGACGATCGTGTTCACAACCTATAGCGGAAAGTTTAAATAATGGTCGCGGCCATGATCATGGTGAACGCATTCGTAAGGTTATAAGCTCTGTAATTCTTAAATGTAACAAGTGATTTATCAATCGTATAAATAAAATTATACTGTATAACAGCTTCTTCATATTCCGATTCTCCAGTTTGTGCTCGAACTGTCTTACCCATCGCGGTTTTTATGCTTAAAAGATGATGATTATAATTCATAGAGAATATTTGGATGATCATACAATTTACCACAAATGACATCAAATGTCCAAGCTGGAATTAATGAATGTAAATTAGTTTCTACTTTTTGATCAGTCAATTTTTGAAAACTTTTTAGACCAATGTCTACTGTTCAAATCATTCCAACTTTTGTGTCTATAGTTCGATATCGCTTTTACTTTTAATTAAGATCTAAAATTTTTGTATAGATAAATATCATGATTAATAAAAACTTTCAAAGTTGAGTACAAAAGAAAGCAGTGCTCTTTAAATTTTAAATATACTGAAAATGAAAGACAGTTTAGGGTGTGGGCGAGGATATGAACCTGCCTTTGAACCAAACCTACATACACATTCACACCCACACCCACAAATGCTGCATTTTCTGAAAGGAATCTTAGAATTATTTATTATTTCTTAGCTGGGATATTTCTAAAAGAGAATATCTTCATTCTGTTAAATTGACCAGTTACACAACCGGAGCAATGTGTTAGCGTGGTATGGATGGCTAACGAAGACAAAGATACATCCATACCCACACCCGCCCTTCAAATCTAAAAATTCGGATAGGCCGAAGGCTCGTGTCCGAATTCATTGCAAGGATTAGAAACTATAGACGTAGGTGATTCTTGTAATGGATCTGTATTTGTGGATGATTGTAATGAATTAATAGCATTAGCTGAACGATAACGAGAATTATTAGTACTAGTTGATCAATTAATTTGAGGTAGTTGAAACTTTTTATTACTCTTATTATTTGTATTGCTAGTTACTTGTTGATTATATCGTAACGGATTATTATTACTAAATCGAAATTTATTTTGTGGTATTCGGGAGTATACAAATGATGAGTTCTTAGAAGCAAAACGAACATTTCGATTATCCAACGAGTGACAATTGTTATCGAAATTTTGTGTATAGTTCGACAAGTTGTTATTCGATGTGTTACAAAATGACTGATTTATAGGAGGTAGTGGAACAGATATTAACATTATTTATTGTCATTGCCGACAGTTGTAAGAGTTGCTCAGCTTCTTTCGTATATTCAAGAAATTCAGCTGTTGACGTAGGCTTGTTCTTACACACTTCAAACTGAATACTAGGTTTAATTTTATTCAACAGACTTTTTTAATTTTGTTGATTCGCTCATTGAATCATCTGCCACCTTACATAGCTTAAGAACTTCGTTAAAGTAATTTCGAACAGACTGATTTTCTTCTTGCATGTACGATTCTAGTCTCTTGAAAGCTAATTCCTGATGAAATGATGAAGTAAATGGTCGTTTTAATTCATATAGAAATATGTTCCACGTGCTAAATGATGGCCGATTACCTTTAAACCATTCCAAAGCATTCTCTCGTAAAGAAAAAGAAATCAAGTCTAATTGAGTTGAATCTGGTATATGTGCTACTTGAAAAAGATGTTCAATTTCTTCAAGGCTGAATTTGGCGATTTTATACCTTGAGAGAATCTCTATCTGCTTATTATTGAGAAAACTCACAATAAACTGCTTACCGTACTGTAATATTCGGTTAATCAAATATATAATCAGATGTTTTGATTAATTAATAATTTATAATCAATAAAGGTTTTATTGATGTTAATGATATTTAATAATAATAATAATAATAACAACGTACTTTTAACAAGGTGAACAGAAATAACAGTTCTTATATTTTTAACAAAAACAGAGAGAATGTATATAATATATATATATACAAAAAACAAGATCATAATAGAAATCACGAAATAACGCTAAAAAAACGCAATAGAGAAGAAAAAGGGAAAAAAAGTGACGTAATGCGAAAAGGTCATCCTGTACTCATGATGATCAACAGTATCATAGATATATATATATCACACAGGAAAGAAAAAAAAATTATACCTTGGAAAATAAGTTAGAGTCATGAAGAGACATCTATTGACGCTGACAGAAATCACCCACTGAGGTAGAAAGAGAAAAGAGACACAAAGGAAATTTTACAGTTCGTCATTCCTCTTTTCTCGAAGGGTATATAAGGAGAGCACATTCGTTCATGTTCACTCATTCAAATCATCGTTCAAACAAACACACACACACAAACTTTTCTTACCTCTGCCAACTACAACAATAGTTTTTCTTAAAAATATGCAATATTTAAAAAGGTTAGTCTTGACACAAAGCTGTTGTGTTGTTCACATGTTCAAAGACGGCTTGTTTGTTTAGGTTTAAAAAATGTGGGTGTGCGTCTTTTCTTCACCCAAACCCACACCCTCAAGATCAATCCTCTCTCGGCAATCTAATATATAAAAAAGAAAGTGTTTATGTTTGTTTGTTTGGTCTTTATGCATTTGGATTTCATAAGAGCCAGTGCAACCAAACTTTGCACCGTCTTCTCTTTCGGCCAAGGGAAGATCAAGGGTTATGTTTCAATCCGAAATTTTGATCTCTAGGGTACTTAGTAACCCCATTGTTGGAGCATCACAGTAAGTGTTCCATCCAAAATGTCCGTACGTGTGACTATTTTCTCAATAACTCGAGAACGAAGGAAGATAAAGACCTGCGGACGTCGATCTTCTTTTTATGATCTCCCACACCCACATCCTGTATGTGAACAACAAAATGTGACTTCATTTTCTATAGAAGAATCTATTTTTGAATACTCATCAAAACAATAGTTATTAAAACTTAGTTTGTTTAAATAATATTTTATTGGAATAATAAAGTTGACAAGAAAAAGATGTGTGCAATTGTAAATATATTCAATGATGTCTCTCTATTGTGCCTTGACTCGAACCGGCAGTGACTGTTTTGGTAATGGATTCATATCCATTTTATTCTTAAGTATTTTATAGACTTTCACTATATCATCATCATCCATGGTGAGACCAATTTGAGGCCATTGATTTGCATTCAATAGAATATAATATCGACGAGAATAACGACTAAAATCACAATGCCACCAAATTGGTGCCAATGCCATACCCCATAATTTGGATTTTGAAAAACTGAGATCGCGCATTTCCAGTAGTTCACACGATTGAATTTTGTCATAATAAATAGTTTTGTTTCCAAACGGAAAATAATACAGACGAATGATAAGATGATCCGAATAACATTTTACAAAATCATTGGAAAATAGAACCGTATTAGAATTTTCAATAGGACTTTTGTCGGTCATTCTTGATTGTAAAACAACTAGAGCAAAAGAGAAAAACAACGATAGACGTTTTGATGACAAAATTTATTCAAACAACGTATATAAATATTCATAGGAAGGATGAAAAGCGACCTTTAGATTTTTCTTATCATTCTGTTTTTGTGTCACATCCGACGTATGACATTGGTGTTGTTTTTTGGCAAATTATAAAGATAGTTGATGACGAGATGAGATCTTGTGATGAAAAGAGTTTGATACCATGCGACATCTTTATAACATGAAATCCAGATATCAAAGAAAAGATTGACACTTATCTCTGTGAGTGTACTAAATTGGTAGAGGCTGTGAGTGTGGGGGCAACGGTATGAGTTTAGATAAGATAACTCACACCAACACGCTTTTTTTTGCTTTTCTTCAAAGTTTGAAAGGTTGGCCTACCACTGCATACTTTTAATCTATTCTATGTGGTTTTATCATCCGTAAACACAACAATTGATTAGTCAATTACCTATTTTGTTTATTTGTTAGAAAAAACATTGTTTTTTTTTCAGAAGAATAGGAATAGTGCAAGCGGAGTAAGAAAAGGCTATTCAATACAAAATATTGAAGACTTTGCGTTCTAACTTTCATAGTTTTTGTTAATGATAGAAAAACTTTTAATTTAGAAGAGATTTTAACGAGATAATAATTTAGTAAAGTAGAAAAAATCTCCTCTGCATATTTTATTATAATGTTTTTTTCCCTATTATTTGCAATAAAAACACTCGAAGCACTACAACACAACACTTCAGTAGTGAACGTAGAATTTTTTCGATGTAGGGCGCTTCAATGGAGATGCCAGGTGATCATGCTTATAAAATGTGTGTCGACGCTCATTTTTTAGCTTTTTCTGCTGGGAAAAACCGAAAAGACTTTTTTGGGATGGAAACGATCGTTCTCAGTGCCTCTCCTCTAAATTCGCAACGGCAACACTTCATTTTCTTGTGTCAAATAAAACATATTTATTATACAGAAAAATAGTTTTTGGTCGCATGATGTTGATGTTTATTTAAATCATTGTTAACTAAAGCAAAAATGAAAAAATGACGGAGTGTTTTTTTTTTATTAATGTTCATCGAATTTTAAATATCGATTTGTTATTGTGAGTGTGGGTGTGGATGAAGAGAAAATGGACATTCACACCTTGCATACAGTTTCGCAAGGATTTTTGAATGGCATTTGAATGAGCGCAACTTGTGGAGGAGAATATCAGTTGTTGGTTAATATATGATCTCAAAATTTACGAGATAATGATCAACGAATGTAAGGGGTAGTTTAACATTACAAAGAGTTATCCAAGAAGGAAGTTTCTTGGATTGAAAATCATTTCAATAGCTTTTCTGATCGAACAGAATGTGTTTTGAGACTATTGAGTTTTTCTCACGACTTGTGTGTCTCGTGTCCAGTAACTTCAGAGATTCCTTGAAAAATAAAAACCTTTTTTTGATTGATATATTTATTTCAAGATGCAAACACAACGTTAGTAATCAATGAAAGAAAAGTCGTTTGATGAAATGTTAAAACCGTGTCAAAGAGTGTAAATTTCTCAATAAATGTTGTTTTTTAGAAAAATGATCGGCCTTCGTTTCGATCCATTTTCAGAATAGATTAAACCAAGAACCAAAGACGACAACAGCCAAGAAAGCATGATGATGTTGTTGAATTTTGCTGATAGTCAAGCCTTTTGATGAGATATTATTATTTGTAATTGTTGCATTAGAAGTTGTTCCGACAGTGACTGTTGTTTCACCAGTAGTTGCTATTGTATCGGCAGTAGTAATTGATCCTAGAGTTGTGGTTGATTCGGCAACTGCCGTTGAGGTACATAGTGGAAGCACGTTAGCAGCAAACTGATTCAACATATTTCCTGTCGGAAAATAGTTGGCTACAACATACGCTGTCTGATTATTGCTAGTCAATGCGATTCCTATGCCCAACTGTGTGGAACCATTCCAAATGACTTGCGTAAAATGGCCAGTACCAGAGGAGAAACCAGGCGAGTTATAATTGTACAAAGATATTTCGTCATACCATGCAGTTGTGGGAACTGAGCCTGAAAGACAAAACATCATTCTTTTGTTGCCCATTGGATAAAATATTATTACCGTTTATAAAGCTGATTCCCGCCGATGAGTATGAATAATAGAGATTCTCACCAAGTCCTGCTGCTCTACTATGATTGAAAATATTATTGGCTGCAAGATACTGTGCGTAATTTTGTGCGATTGTGTTCAGAGATGCGTTGAGTGTCATCACATCGGTACAGTGTAGTTGTTGACGATAATAGTTATGCTGTTCTAGAGCCTGTTGCTGAAAATCAGCAAGAACGATATCTGTTGATACTGGACAAGTCCAGTTAGATATCAAAACCAACATTAGGAATAACACTTGCATAATTTTCATTCTATAATAGACATTACAATTGTATAACTAAGTCCTAACTAACTAGAACTAACGATTCAAATTTTCGTGGATTTTTTATATGGATTATACTCTAATTTAGATTGATGTTCTATTCAAATTCATCATTCTCTTTAAATGTTACGCATTTTCTACGGCATTGACTGATTTCAACTATGCATACTATCTTCTGTTGAATAAGTGTCGAACACATTTTAACAGAATTGATGGAGACACAAATATCATATTTTTGTCGCTACTACTATTCATTTGTTGAGAAATTATCATACCAATTTAGATACTTTGAACAATTGAATAGCGAGACTACAAAACTTTGAGCATTCGTGTGGGAACGAAAAGTTCAATTTTTTTGTCGAAATTGACGTAAAAAGAAGTGTAGAATCATCACAGAAAAAATGCATACATTCCAACAGTTACCTTCATGTATGTTTTCTTTTCGGAGTCCCCATCTACTTACTCAATTTCGATGAGAAAATTTTTTTTTTCTAACATATAAATATATACGAAGCTTCGATCCTATTAATTGTGCTTCTCTTCACTTCATGAGAAGGCAAAACTCATATTTTCAAGCTTTAGTAGCAAATTGAATCAAAAACAAAGTCTATACAAAGCTGCTAAAGTTTATTTATGGTTATTTTTCATAACAGCATCCATCAGAACGCATAGGTGGCAATAGATGAAAGAATGTAACTTGTATGTATTCTGTTAGAGAGAAATTATTTATTGGTGCGTAAATAATTTGATTCAATAGTCAATATTTTATTTACAGAATCATAAAATAAAAGTAAACATATGATATTGAAATACTTCTTTGCAAAGAAAATATTAATTATTGACTTGATTAAATTAATAAATTGAAAAACACCAAAGATCATCTCTTTATGCATTCAGTTATACTAGTTCTTTTTGCTTAAAATGAATTTTATTCACCTGAATCAATGGCTTAGTACTCTGGTACGATTAGTATTTATCAAGCACATAACAGTACTGATACAAAGCAGCTGATGAGTGAGCCAAAGGCCACCGAGATCACCAGATATTCAGTATAACAAAAAATGCAATTATTGAATCAAAACTTCAGCAACTGATGTGTTCGTAGAAATATCATCGGAAAGCTTTGATGTAATCTATGAATATAGTTCGTTGCTCTTCATCATCAATTTGTTCGCTCACAATAAATAGCCTTATCACTGTGTACGCAAGACTAGGTTAAGCAGTATAATGAAAGCCATGAAAAGAAAATTGGTGATACGTTTTATGGGACAAGTAGGATCAGTGCCTTGTAATTTTGCAAAAAACAAAGAGCTCAGCATCTGACTGTAAAGGTTCAACAAATGAAAAGTCTCAACAATACTACTAGCATATTCATCTCGAATGATACCGCTTGACTAACATTGATGAATGCTTTGGTCAATAGATTGACTTTATAAAGTGACAGTTACACAGACGCACGTCGTCATTCTATTGAATGAGCTTAAAATATCGTCTTTAAATTGTGATTGCCCTGTTGAAAGAACGAAAATACTAGAGAACCATTCTTCATGGATCAAGCGCTATATTTTTTCTTTAGAAGACAAATATTCACAAACATGAAAAATACAATCTCCATTTTAAATTGAAAATAGTCCTATAGCATAGCAGTAAAAATGAATCATCTATTTATTGCAATCAATATTTGTTGAGTCCGAAAAGTAATGTTTTACGCACATAAACTGCTTTCTTATTATAATTCTATTTAATGTTGGTTGCTGCAAAAAAATTCTTATTAAACAAGTGATCAACAAAATATTCAGCGTCACATAAAAAATCAATTCATAAACAAGAATAACATATAGAAAATCTTTCTGTTTATTCAGAAAACCAACACGAACGATTGTATACAAAGACTACACATTAGATTGAACCGAAGAGAGTCGATACAAAAGAATTATTTGAATAAAATGTTTCATTGTAATGTCTGACTCCGGAACTTTTGCTTCGGCTTTACTTACCAAAATATGTACATCAGCTACGATTTCATTTTTCAAAGTGATAGAATTCAATATCTGCTTTGACTTTTTATGTTTTGATTCATACTAAAAAGATAAAATTATAACAACTTTCCTACATATGACTGTCATGTAATATATCAATGTTAATTAATTCGTTCATATTTCATCACTGAAAGTTAATCTTCGTTGCAATAAGCTTTTCATAACACGACAAACATTCATTGTAAGAAAAAAACCATACGACTAAAGAAAAATTCTTTCATTGTACAATTTTTCAATCTACTGTTTTGCAGAAGTCACATATATTTTCGAAGAAAATAGTGAGTGTAAGTTTTAAGTTCAAGTTTTTGCGGTTCCCTTCTCTCCTTACTGATACATAGTAATGCAAGGCCCCATTACAGATCTTAGCAATTAAGAATAGCAGACGTCAGACTTTCTAGTCTTTCTGAAAAATTGATCAAGTTATAATTTTGAAAGATAATCAACATCATTGTTTATGAGCTGATTAATATATATATATAACAATGCGTAAGATCTTCTATGGATATCATGGATGTATAAAACAGATTTATTTGCTAATTGATTCAATAATTATAATAATAAGAATGTTGAATTAAGAAAAATGATTTGAAGAAAAATGAAAGATAACGAGCGAATAGCAACAATGCAAAAGAAAAATAGGACGCTCTCAAACAAGGGTGTGGGTGTTGATAAGAGTCTGCACTCGACCCACATCCGCACCCAATCTAAGTACTTATGTTCTAATCTTCACTTCGGGATTTATGCGATGGTTTTCGAAGACTCCAACATGATAGATCCCATCTACGATTTTTTCATTTTCAAAGGTTTCGCATCCTCGAAAGCTTTCGACAGGTACTCTTTAATGGGCATCGAAGTTTCAAATTCACCGATCCACATCCTTGGATAAAATTAGCAGATAAATTATTGATAATTACTTCATGCAATCAAACAGACATTTTACAGATACTGCCTAACTATGTGTTTTCTAGGAACAATAAAGTTTTATTTTTGTACAACTGAATTGTCACATGTCGTATAACTAAGATCGTTGAAAAACAAAATAGACAAATACATAGACAACAAATAAAAATATAGAAGGTTCTTGATAAAAAGGCGCGATGTTTAGTGTTGTGAAATAACAAAATCGATAACAACATTTCGACGACGCCATCGTTGAAGATGCATTTTGTAAAGAACAAAAACTAATTGATGACGAAATCGTTCTGATGCACAAATATAAATATAGAATGGACTCTAAAAGAAAAAAATATATACATATATATAGAAATATTTATGAACTAATCATTTTATTAAATTTTTATTATATTTACTGCAAAGCAACTATAAAGTAAAATAATCGATAATATTCCAGCAGAATATAATATTGCCTTTGCAATTGGATCTTGTGTTAGATAGGGATCTAGTATTATTGCATTTATAACTGTATATGGTGTAATAGTAAAAACACTAAAAATAGCTTGTGTTAGTACCATAACTGTTAATTGTTGATCTAATCTGCGTCGAACAAGAGGTAATGTTCGATAAGATAATTTTTTTACATTTCTATATGCTAAATATCCAAATATAATTGTAATAGAAAGTGGTAATACACCCAAAAATATAAGAACATGCCAAATTTTAAGATATTGCTTAACAGCTTCATTTATAACTTTACAATTTGAATTACCAGTTGAAATATCAGTGACCAAATCATAAGAAATAAAAAATAAAATTCCATAAAGAAACCATAATACAATAAATGTTAAACATAAACGACGGGCTAAATTAATATTGCACAATTGTTGCCAACGTGGAGATGAACAAGTTGCTAAAAATTGATCAATTATTGCCAGACATAAACATGCAAGAGCAATTAACATGAAAGTATGAGCAAAGCCTTCTCTAACTACACAATAAAATCTTGATTGTTTTGTCCAATAAATATTATATCCATACATCATTATAAATGTAAGTAAATCTGTAAATAAATATCCAATACTAACCATTGCCATAATAGTTAAATAAAATGCACATGAATTTTGTCGAAATGTTTTTAAACTAAGGAAAACAATGATATTGAGAAATTCACCTATTACACCAAAGATAAAGATAGGTATTCCTAAATAAGTTGTTACGCGATGGGATATTAAATTAGCAGTTGAAATAATATATTGTGACATTCGAAATCGATCTCTTAAAATGATACTAAATAGAAAAGAAAAAATAATAGTTTATAAAGATACATTAAATTATATGTCATAGAATTTTTGCAAAATCTTCTATTATTAACTAAATATCTATGATCCAATAAGTATAATTTCTTGTCTTCTTTACGATAATAACAAATCTATACTTCTATATTGTTTCATATACAAGTTATTTTATCCTTCTTTCTTTTGTGAACATCTATTTAAATATGAAATTATGTTGAATTACTTACAGTATTATCTCATTGGATGATGTGAAGTATTACTATTGAAATATTATTTATACATGAGAAATTTCAAAATCTATTATGTTTCAAACTAGATAACCAAACATTTTTCATCAAAGATTTCATACCTGAATAAATTCATTTATGTCACTGTTCAAGTTCCTATCAATTTAGAAGTATCTAGTGGAAAGAAAAGTTCTTTTATGATATAACAACAAAAGAAGAAAAACAAAATTATGTTTCTTATATTCGTCGCTGAATTCAAATAAGGATAATGACAATGTTTCGAATTATTAATAAATATTCATAGACTTCTTTCATATATACGTTGTTAATCTCGTCACACTATCTGTATTTAAAAATCTACACTAACGTAAACATTACTTACTAGTACGAGAATAACGTCTGATAAGATTTAAAAAAAATATGCACTACAATTAAAAATGCTTATTAAGCTATCTTTAATTATCAATTTCTACTGTTTCTTTATCATTGGCTTAATTGACATAGCTAAAATTTTTTTCTCGTCTGTTTTATGACTAAATTTATTTTTAAATGATGCCATCAAGCTCGACAACATATATGTTTTTTCTTTGCTCAATTTTAATCAAAATACGCACAATCATATTGTTAAATTTATCTTTTGAAGACAAGGATTTCATCTTAAGAAGTAAATTTCAAATATGTTGATTCTTGTAATTATAACAGTAATGATAGTAGAAAAAATTAAACGAAAATAGATTTGATGATAACTTAAAATTGCTCAATACTATCGAGTGAAATAGAAACTAATGAATGACATGAGTTTTTAAATAATGAGGCATACAATAACTATTGAAGAATTTATCAAGCGAGACTGTTTAGTTTTAGCAATGACAAATGTATTG